>CAUYRH010088618.1:0-62044 GCA_963574655.1 Perodicticus potto
TGTACTCTGATACAGACTCCCCAGAGAGTTTATTTCATGGTTATGACTGCCGTTGCCCTCCTCAAACCCTGCTCACTTTTTGCTCAGTCAACAAGTATTTATGGAGACCCCCCATAAGAGCCAGGTCCCAAGAGCACTGCAATAAACAGGACAGAAAGGAATTGTCTCTCATAAAATACATATTCGGATCAAAGGAGACACAGTATGCAAATGTTATACTTAATGGGAAACCACTGGAAATCTGTAAGCAGAGAGTATCATCCTCTTCTTTATGTTGTTTACAGTGGTCTCTCTCTTTTTTGAGACAGAGTCTCAAGCTGTCACCCTGGGTAGAGTACCGTGGCATCACAGCTCACAGCAACCTCAAACTCTTGGGCTTAAGCGATTCTCTTGCCTCAGCCTCCCAGGCAAGGGACTACAGGTGCCCGCCACAACGCCTGGCTATTTTTTTGTTGTAGTTGTCATTGTTATTTGGCAGGTTGAACCCGCCAACCTCGGTGTATGTGGCCAGCGCCCTAACCACTGAGCTACAGGCGCTGCCTACAATGATCTTTTTCCTGGTGAAGAATGGATTGCAGGGAAAGGAGAGTAGGTGGACGGTAACTGCAGTCCTCAAGGTCCACATGAGAGGGGATTGAAGTGCTGGAAGGAGAGGGCAAAGAGAGGTGGGTCTGTATGGCAGGGCATCTACAGAGATTGCTGTGGTGTGGTACAATGTGTCTCAGATATGAGGAAAATGCAGATGGCTGCTAGGATTCTGGCTCGAGTGACCAGGTGGCTCAACCCTCAGCTGGGTGAACGAGGGAGGTGAGAAGACTCGGGAGAAGCAGGTTTAAGGTGAAATCAAGAGTCCTGCTACGGATGGTGCCCATTTGCTATCCGAGGGATGCGTCAAGCTGTCAAATGAGCACCTCTGGGGTCCAGAGCCACAGTTGTCTAATTAAGAAAGAATTATTGGCTTGGCGCCTGTGGCTCAACAGGCTAGGGCACCAGCCACGTACACCTGAGCTGACGGGTTCGAATTCAGCCCGGGCCCTCCAAACAACAATGACAGCTGCAACCAAAAAAATGGCCGGGCGTTGTGGCGGGCACCTGTAGTCCCAGCTACTTGGGAGGCGGAGGCAGGAGACTCCCTTGAGCCCAAGAATTGGAGGTTGCTGTGAGCTGTGATGCCACGGCACTCTGTCCAGGGTGACAGCTTGAGGCTCTGTCTCAAAAAAAAAAAAAAAAGAAAGAAAGAATTATTGACACATGGCAGCATTTAAAGCTGTGGAACTGAATGGGGTCACTTGTGGAGAGAGTGTGAATAGAGATGAGACAGGCCCTGTGAGAAGATACCCTGATGTTTAGAATCCGAGCAGAGGAAGTGGAGCCCAATCACCAAACCCCAACCACAGGCTCCCTGCTCCCCCAACCACTGTCTCATCAACAAATTAGGCCATTTTTATAAAGAAATATGTTCTATTCTAGAAACTCTTACAATTGTGGAAATCAAAGCAGCATTCAATAATTTTTATTTTTAAAGTGATGGCTATATATTTGGATCGACAATCCCCAACATTAAATCACATAATAAAATACGTTTAAGTTGGTCAGTGTGATGGCTCATGTATAATCCTAACACTCAGGGAGGCTGAGGCGGGTGGATGGCTGGAGCTCAGGAGTTCAAGACCAGCCTGAGCAAGACTGAGACCCCATCTATGCTAAACATAGAAAAATCAGCCAGGCATTGTGGTGGATGCCTTTAGTCCCAGCTACTCAAGAGGCTGAGGCAAGAAGATTGCTTAAGCCCAAGAGTTTGAGGTTCCTGTGAGTTATGATGACTCCACAGCACTCTACCCTGGGCAATGGAGTAAGACTCTGTCTCAAAAAATGTATATGTGCCTCCTGTATATATGTTTAAATTATTTTATAAAACTATGTAATTTTTTTAAGAGCTTCTTTGAAAAGTTGCTGAACATTTGTACACAGTCTGTGTATATTTTTAAATTTCCTTTGGGACTTGCTTCCTGACCACGGATTATTCAGAAGCCTGGTGTTTGGTTTCCTATTTTCTTTATCCTATTAAGTTATAGTTTGATTTCATTACGCTCGGAGAACATAATGTGGATAGTTTTAATGCCTTCAAATTTTTTGAGGTTTGTTCCTTGGCTTAGGATAGTGTGTATCTTGGTGACTATTCCCTGAGCACTTGAAAACATGCGTAGTCTGCTGTTCGCTGTGTGTTAATTAGATCCTATCAGCTAATTGTGTTGTTTAGAGCTTTTCTATTTTTTTCTGATTTTCTTTCTCAAAATTATGAGAGTTGCTGAGAGGGGAATGCTGAAACATCCATCTATAGCTGTGGACTCCTCTCTTCTTCCTTTCATAGTTTCACTTCATGGATTTTGAGGCTCAGTTATTTGTTGTGCACATACTTACGATCATTATTTCTCCCCAGGGCATTGATCCCTTTATTATTATGTAATGTCTTGCTTTGTCCCAAGTGATTTTTGTTGCTCTGAAATCTATCTTTATCAGATAACAGTCTATTCCTGTTTTTGTATTATTAATGATAGCATGTTATACATATCTTTTTCTATGGCTTTCAACCTACCTATGTCATTGAATTTGAAGTAAGTTTCTTGGTCACTTCACACTGGTCAAGGGAACAATACAAGAGGACATTTCAATTCTAAACATGCACCCCACTTGAATGCTCACAGATTTATGAAACGGACCTTAATTGGTCTGAACAATACGATATCCTACAACACCGTAATAGCTGGGGACTTTCAACCCCTCTGACAGAACTGGGCAGATCCTCTAAACAGAAACTAAACAAAGAAACAAGAGACTTAAATGCTTCCCTAGAACAACTGGGCTTAATAGACATATACAGAACATACCACCCCAAAGCTAACGAGTATGCATTCTTCTCATCAGCCCATGGATCATAATCCAAAATAGATGATATCCTAAGGCACAAATCAGACCTCAACAAAATTAAAATAATTGAAATTATACCTTTTCAGACCATAAGGCAATGAAGTAAGTTTCTTGTAAATAGCATGTAAGTGAGACACACTTTTTAATCTACTAGGCCAATATCTGCCTTTTATTGAGTATATTTAGACTATTTACATTTAAGGTAATTATTGCTACATTAGGGCTTAAGTCTGACATTTTGTTTTTTGTTTATTGCTGCTTTCCTGTTTCTTTTTGTGTACTTTCCTATAGATTACTTGTACCCATTTTAGAATTCATCTTGATTTGTTTACAGCATTTTTGAGTGTATCTTCTTGAATAGCCTCTATAGTGGTTGCTTTGGGTGTTATAGTAAATATAATACTGTTTAGGAATAATCATTGTATATGGCTATCAACATTTTACCACTGCACGTGGAGTGTGTATAGCTTACTGCTGTTGATAACCCTTCACCTCCCCCACATTGACAAGTATGAAATGGTGTTATAATTTTGGTTTCCATCATCAAATATTATTTATGAAACTCATGAGAGATTGTCTACTGTATGTACACATACATGTTCTCTTTCTGTTTTTTTTTTCTTCCTTCCTGATCCCCCAAGATTCTTTGTTTTATTCCCCCTCTTCTGTTTGAAGAACTTGCTTTAGCCATTCTCCAAGGATAAATCTGCTAACTGCAAACTCTTTTAGTGAGCTGTCATCTGAAAATAGTTGTATTTCCCGTTTATTCCCAAAAGATAGTTTTGCCAGATATAAAATTCGTGGTTGACAGTTTTCTTCTTTCAGAATTTGAAACATGTGCCACTTTCTTCTGCTCTCCATGGTTTCAGGGCACAAGAAATCCATTGTTATACAAACTGGTGTTTCCTTACAAGTAATGTGTCATTTTCCTCTGGCTGCTTTTAGGAATTTTATTTTTATCTTTATATTTTCAAAAGTTTACTTATGATGTGTCTTGTCATGGATTACTTTGTCTGTAGCCTATTTGAGATTCACTTAGGTTCTTGAATTTGTAGACTTGTGTCTCTTGTCAAATTTGAGATAATTTCAGGTGTTATTTCTTTGAATTCTCTTAATCCACAAAATCTTCTGGGACCTGATGTTATAAATGTTAGATTTTTTGCTATTATCACACGAGTCCTGGGGCTCTGTTAATTTTTTCCCAGTTTGTTTTATCTCTGTTCAGATTGGGTGAAAATTATGAATCCTCAGATTCACTGATTCTATTCTTGCTTATTTCTACTCTACTATTGAGCCCACTGAATACTTTAAAAAAATTTTTTTTTCAGTTCTTGGGCTTTTCAATTCTATAACTTCCAATTATTTCTTTTTTATTTATAACACATATCATAGCTGAGTTTTTTTAATTTTTTCATTTGTGTCAACAGAATTCATAACTGAGTCTTAAAGCATTTTCATAATAACTGAATTAAAATCCTTGTCAAATAATCCCAATATCTGATCATCTCAGCGTTAGCATCCACTGATTACCTTTTTTCTTTCATGCTGTGGTTTTTCTGGTTGTTGACATGACAGTTGACCTTTTGAATTGTATCATAAACAGCATCCATTTTCACTGCCTTGGTGGTGGTGTTTTGATCTGCTTGGTGCTGCTGTGGCTCTGCCAACCCTGCCTTAAGGGGTAGGAGGAATTTCCCTAGACTGGGGCCTCTAGATGTGGAAAGGAACCCTTCCAGACCTTAGAGATAAAGAGTGTTTCTTTGATATGGTCCTTTTCACTGGGGCCACCTTGCCTCTCATGTCTCTGGGTAGGAGAAAGGGATCCCAGATCTGTGAAGATCCCTAGGAAAGGAGCTCAATCCTCAGATGCATGAAACCTTTTTTGTCAGTGGGCTCTTGATCCATCCCTCTTGGCAATGTCCAGGGGATTCTCATTTCATCCCGATGAGCAATGAGCCTACCACTTTCTCTTGCAAAGTTGGTGGTTGAGAAACATGGGAGATGAGTTACTCTTCCAATGAGTGGAAGGTTATAAAAACAACATTGATGCCGCCACGTTTTCCCTCTAATCCTCAACTTCTAATCAGTTCACCTTCCTCTCTTTACCTTTCAGACTTCTCCTTTGGTTGCCTCTGACGTGGAAAAGAAATTCTGTGGGGCCTATGGCCAGGCAAAGAATTCTTAGGCTTGACACCAAAAGCACAATCCAATCGATAATTTAGACTTTATCAAAATTAAAAACTTCTGCTCTATGTAGAACTCTGTGAAGAGGACGCAAAGACATCCACAAACCGGGAGGGAAGGTTTCCAAGCCACATATCCAGTGAAGGAGCAATATCTCAAAACTTAGTGGTGTCAAGACAATGAGAAGACAAGTACAAACTGGGAACAAATCATTTGTAAGAGACACATCTAGAGGCTCGGTGCCTGTGGCTCAAGGGGCTAAAGTGCCAGTCACGTACACCTGAGCTGGCGGGTTCGAATCCAGCCCAGGGCCCGCCAAACAACAATGACGGCTGCAACCAAGAGACACAAGAAAACACAAAACCCAATTTGAAAATGGACAAAGGACTTAAACAGACACCTTACCAAAGAAGATATCCGGATGGTGAATAGGCATATGAGAAGATGTCCCATGTGGTATACCATCAGGAAAATGCAGGTTGAAACAACCGTGAGATACCACAACACACCTCTGAGAAAGATGAAAATTTTAGACAGCGATAACAACAAATGCTGGCAAGGATGTGGTGCATCAGGAACTCTCGTTCATTACTGATGGGAATGCAAAATGGTTCAGCCACTTCGGAAGACGGTTTGGAACTTTCTGTCAAAACTAAATATACTCTTACCATACGATCCAGCAATCATGCTCCATAGTACATGATATACAAAAATGAAGAAACATAAAATGCACACAGATGGAAACAAATGAAGTCCTCCCAGCAACACCGATAAGCCCAGAAATTTGAAACTTGCACAAGTGAATCAGAATGGATACTGCTCTTTGTGTTTCTTAGAAGTGACATAATGAACCATAACACAGTCTCAAAACTTTTGTAGTGACCTACATATTTACCCAAATGAATTGAAAACTCACGTCTACACAAAAGCCTGGACATACGTGTTTATAGCAGCTTTATTCTTAATTGCCAATACTTGGAAGCAACCAAAATGCCCTTCAGTAGGTGGACAGATAAATAAATTGTGGTACATCCGGACAACAGAATGCTATTCTGCACTAAGAAGAAATGAGCTATCAAACCATGAAGAGACACGGAGGCAATGTAAATACATATTGCTTAATAAAAGAAATTCATCTGAAAAGGTACATACTATATACTTCCAACTATATGGCGTTCTAAAAAACTATAGAGACAATAAAAGGATCGGTTGTTGCCAGGGGCAGTGGGAGGGGAGGAATAAATAAATTTGGACCACAGGGATTTCTAGGAAAGCAAAACTACTCTTATGATGCAAAAATGGTGGATCCATGTAACTACAAGTTGCATAACCCATACATATTCTATGGATTTTGTCAAAATCTGTTTAAAAACACCAAGAATGACCCCTAAAGTAAACTGAGGACTTCGGACGATAATGCCGTGTCCATGTAGGCTCAGCAGTTGTAACAAATGTGCAGTGCTCTGATGGGGATGCTGCTCATGGGGGGTGGAGGGGGTCTATGCATCTGTGGGGCGGAGGGCATTTGGGAGATCTCTGCACTTTCCTCTCAATTTTGCTATGAACCTAAAACTTGTCTAAAAAAATAAAGTCTACTAAAAACAAACCCTCTGTAGTAAAAGACTCACATGTACACACCACACACACAGTTCAGTTAGAAAATGGATAAAAGACATGAAGAGACATTTCACCAACAAAAATACAAATAAGCATATGAAAAGATAGTCAATATCATTAGCCTTCAGGAAAATGCAGCTTGAAAGGGCTATAAACCTGTTAGAGTGACGAAAATAAAAAATTGTGGCAACACCAAACGCTACTGGGGGTGCTGTGAACCTGGATCACTCATACATTGATGACGAGGATGTCCAGTGGCATCTCTGGAAAGCAGCCTGGAGTTTCTAATAAAGCTGGAAGTGCAGCAGTGGCACTCTTGGGCATTTATCCCTGAGAAATGAAAACTCGTATTCACATAAAAACCCCTATGCCAACGCTCATGGAAGCTTTATTGGTAACAGCGAAAAACGGGAAACAACCCAACTATCCCTCAGTGGGCAACTGGTTAAACAAAGAGTGGTGCATCACGTCACGGATGTGATAAAGAGGGACCCAGTACTGACACGTGCAACCATTTGAATGAATCCCTTGATGAATCAAGGGCAGTGTTTCTCAACCTTTCTTATCTCACGGCACGCTTGAACCTATAGTTGAACTTCCGTGGTACACTTAATTTAAAAAAAGAGTATACTTATGTGCTTTAAACTTCTTTCAAAAATAATTTAATTAATGATTTTTAATTTTTTCACAGCACACCTAAGTCCCTCTCATGGCACACTAGCTAAAAATCACTTATCTAGGAGATATTATTCAGAATGAAAAAGTCAATTCCAAAAAGTTACATGTTATATAACTCCATTTATATAATTTGGTTGAAGTAAAAAAAGTGGACAATAGATTGGTGGTTGCCCGAGGTCAGGGACAGACAAAGGTCATGGGAAGAAAGTATGTGTGTCTATAAAAGGCCAACAGATGATTCCTCATGGCGAGGAAGCTGTTCTGTGTCTTGACTGTGTTGTGCACACACAACTTGCGTAAGTGATAAAATTGCATAGAACTAAATGCTCACACACACGTGAGTACAATTAAAACTGGAGCAATGTAAGATCAGTGGATTTTATTAATGTGAATATCCTGGTTGTGGTATTGTACTGTAGTGTTACAAAACATTACCGTGGGAGGAACAAGTTAAAGGCACCTCTGTGTTATTCTGAATAAAAATCTACAACTATCTCAACATGTTAAAATTGCTTTAAAAATGAGTCAGTCACTTCCATCTAAATGTTTATCACAGCACAATTCACAATTGCAAATATATGGAATCAACCTATGTGCCTGTCAATTGATGAGCAGATAAAGAAAATGTAGGATATACCATGGAATACTACGCAGCCATAAAAGGAATGAAATAGGCTGAGCACTGTAGCTCATGCCTGTAATCCTAGCACTTTGAAGGCTGAGGCGAAAGGATTGCTTAAGGTTAAGAATTTGAGACCAAGCTCGGCACCTGTGGCTCAAGTAGCTAAGGCACCAGCCACGTACACCTGAGCTGGTAGGTTCGAATCCAGCCCAGGCCCACCAAACAACGATGGCTGCAACAAGAAATAGCCGGGCATTGTGGTGGGCGCCTGTAGTCCCAGCTACTTGGGAGGTGGAGGCAAGAGACTTGCTTGAGCCCAGGAGTTGGAGTTGCTGTGAGCTGTGATGCCACAGCACTCTATTCAGAGTGACAGCTTGAGGCTTTGTCTCAAAAAAAAGAATTTGAGACCAATCTGAGTAAGAGCAAGACCCTGTCTCTACAAAAAATAGGCCTGATGGTATGTACCTATAGTCCCAGTTAGTTGGGAGGTTGAGGCAGGAGGATTGAGTAAGCCCAAGACTTGAGGTTGCAGTGAGCTAAATTTTGCCCCTGAACTCTAGCCAGCTCAACAGAGAGAGACCTGGTCTCAAGAAAAAGAAAGAAAGAAAGAAAGAAAGAAAAATAATGTCTTTTACAGCAAGTTGGTTGAAACTGGAGACCATTATTCTTAAGCGAAGTATCTTGGGAATGGAAAAACTAATACCACATGTTCTAACTTACAAGTGGGAGCTACACAATGGGTATATATGATCATAAAGTGATATAACTTGTCTTATGCACATTGACTGCTACACTAGAAAAAAGTTTTTTTACTTTGGGGCCACAGTGTTTTATTAAGTCAAGAGATATGTGAATTATATATGCTTCATGAGGCCCTTGGCTCAAAACTAGCATAAGTTAAATACAACTCACAAGGCAATTAATGTGCTTGACCTAATAAAACCCTGTGGCCTCAAGGAAAATTTTTTTTCTACTGTGGCCATGTCTTAAATAATTGTGTATGATACTGATGGGAAACATGATAGGAGAAAATGCAGGGGGAAATCTTCATATGATGTGTTTGTAACAAAAAAGAGCTCTGCCATAACACAACCTGAAGAGAAACTTAATCTGAACTTTGGAAACACAAGTAAAAAATATCGAGTCAATAACTTTGTGCAGAAGTCAAAATTTTCCAGGCTCCTAAAAAAACCTATGGGCATCTTTTAATCTCTATGTATATAAACTGGCATCTTTCCCAGGGCTGAGTTTTTAAAATTGAGTATCAGATTATGTTATAAACATTCTCTAGGTCCACAAAACTCTTAATAACCAATTTCAGTGTCTTTACGATGGTCAATGAAGTAGATGGATCACCATTTTCTTAGCCATCAGTTATGTATGTTTCATGCTGGGTTTTTCTAACCATGGTATTTATTATGTGCTTACGTGAGACTCCCATGAGAATTACCAGATGTAAAAGAATGAACATCTTGATGTAATATGATGCATTTTTGTCCAGATTTTTTTCCAAAGGTGTTGTGTAAATTTACATGGCTTAGAAGAGAGTTCACCACAGAAAGACCTTTCCAGAATCCAGTGGTTTACATTTAAAAAGAAACATATGTTAATTTAGTAACAAGAATGTGATATCCCATAGTTCTTTCAATGTGAATTTCCTTGGTTGGGAGGTGGGTAATACTTTTGTCCTCTGTGTCTGTTAGCAATTTGAAGTGCTTTTTGAAAATTGTTCCTGTCCTTGGAGTAACACCTATGAATGATTCCATATATTTCATTCTGTAAAATTCCATTAAGAAGCCAAATTATAATTTACTTCATCCTTTTTTCTGCTGTTGGATGTGGGTTGTTTACAAATTCCATTATTAATTGATTTTTGTACAATGGATGTTAAAAGAATGGCTTCTGGCCAAGCGAGGTGGCTCAGGCCTGGAATCCCAGCACTTTGGGAGGCCTCATTGACAATCGCTTAAGGCCAAGAGTTTGAGACCAGCCTGGGTAATATAGTGAGATCCCATCACTACAAAAAGATTTAAAAAATAGCAGAGTGGTGGTGCATGCCTGTAACACTCCCAGTTACTCAGGAGGCTGAGGAAAGAGGATCACTTGAGCCCAGGAGTTCAAGGCTGCAGTGGAATTATGATTACACCACTGCATTCCAGCCTGGGGCAACAGAGCAAGACCCTGTCTCAGATAAATAAAAATATATAAGTGGTTTCTGTGTGTTAGTCACTGTTTCTACAGACGTGAACTAATCAGACAAAGAGACTATCTTCAAGGAGCTTACATTCTTCAGCAGGCAGTGGAGATAGCCCCTAAGGATAAGAGTAAGACGTCAGCAAGACCCAAGTGCTGAGCCGAAGAATAAACAGGCTGGCGGAGTGGAAGCAGGTGGAGCTATTTTATGAAGAGTGTTGAGAGAAGGCCTGGTTAATGAGAGACCAGAAAGAAGTAGAGGAGTAAGCCAGGCAGCTGTGGAGAAAGCTGTGCAGTCTGAGAGTATAGAAAATGCAAAGGGCCCTGAAGCAGGCGTTGGAGAAAGAACAGGAGGAAAGGAGAAATGGTCAGAGGGACCAGTCAGGGACCAGATTTTGCTGAAAACAGGTGGGGAGCCATTGCGGGACTCAAGAAGTGGTGAGATAGAGATGATGCAGCTTTTCTTAAGGCCAACTCTGGCTGCCATGTAGAGGAAAGATAACAGAAGGTCATGGGGAAGCAGGAAGCCCAGTTAGGTCATTGCCAGGTTCCTGGTAAGGTGGTGGGTGGGGAGAAAGTGATTGGATTCTAGATATAGTTTGAAGAACTGATTGGTGAGTTGATTGTGGCATGTGACAGAAAGAGAGAAGCCAAGGATAACTCAAAGGTTTTGTTGGCCAAAGGTACTATTCATTTAGAAATGGAAGGCTATACATTTGCTCCATAGCTCTCTTCATGGATATAGTAAGTTTGAGATGATACTTGAGCAGAGGACAGATATCAAATGGGTGGTGGGCTTGGAGTCCGCCTCTCCCATAAGAGGCCTGGGCTAGGAGTTGAACTCAAAGGCTTGAGTACCTCCTAGGGGGTGGGGGGTTGAGAGAGAGGAGAAGAGACTTGAGGGCCAAGCCCTGGCCCTCTGGTAGGACTGATGAAGAAGAACCCATGTGAGAAGCAGCACCAGGATAAGAAAAGAGCCGAGTGACAGGGCACCCTGGAAACCAGGGCCACAGAAGTGTTTCAGGGAAGAAGCGGTGGGTGAGCAGGGCTGGGAACCATGCCTAGGGTTAAGCATGGGATGTCGGCAGAGCCCTGAGGACAGCTGGCACAGAGTGATGAGAATGAAGTTTAGATCAGCGTGCACTGATGGAGATCAGGGGAGGATGTGGGGCTGAGGCTGGAGACTCCTACTGGAGGAATATGACCATATAGGATAGCCAAGGAACAGGGCTATAGCTCACAGATGATGAGCTGCAAGAGAGTTTTTCTTCTTTTCGTTGTTTTAATTGGGAAATAATTTAGCATGCTTGCACACTCATGCAGAGAGGGGAGAAATTATGATTTGGGAAAAAGAGCAAACAATTGCTGGTATGAAGTCCTTAGGCAAGAGAGGACATGCCGAGTGCCCAGGTGGATAAGGCAGGGAAGTGGTCAGCTCATCCATGGAAACAGGAACACGCAGAGTGTCTGGGTCCAGATTCGAGTGCGTTAGCTGGTTTGTTGGTGGAAGCTTGAAGAAGTTCTTTTCTGGTTGCTCTTATCTTTTCAGTGGAATAAGAAACAAGCCCCTCAGGGGGTAGGATGGTTAGAGAAGAAAGAAGGTGTAAACAGCTGTCCAGAAGAGAGTGAGGAGATCAAGGGAGCGTAGGGGGCACAACACCACTTGCAGTAGAGGGTCAGGATTTTACAATCAGGCCTGTCTGCTGGCTCTGTGATTTTCCTTAGCCCCATTCAGCTGCTTAGATGCAGGTGTGCAAGGAGTTGGATTTCACCAAAATTGAGGGTTTTGGCCAGGCAATAATGGTACAGGGAGAAAGAGCCAGAGGTTGTAAGGGACAAACAAAGGAATGATAGATCTCACTGGAATCTAAGCCTGGTTAAGGAGGCAGGAATTTAGAGGGTCTACGATAATGATCCCCATGGACAGAACTTCCTTCACATCACATCTTTAGATGAGAGTCACAGCAATGCCCACAGAAGCACAAATTTAAAGTGAGATAATGTGAAAAATTAGTTATCTTAATAGAGCCTTGTTAACTTCTTAATAATTTGATTAAGGACAGTCTGGACTTTGCTAAGACATCTCCTAAGAATAAAGCACTTATTAAAAAGAATAGTAATACTTCAGGCATTGAATTTTGCTTATTTTTCTGTTTGGGAGAAGAAGAAAAATTTCTCTGCAAGCTGTCCGAACAACACGGTGGTCCAGGCCTCACTTCGCCCACTAAATGGGCCCAGGAGAGACTCTGTTACACAGTTAACCAGGTCTTTAGGGGGCACTGGCAGCTGCCTCAATGGTGAGATGTCAGGCAGTGTAAACAACCCAGTCCCCAGTGAGCAAATAACAAACTCCTGCCCTCATGTAGCTTCCAGTCTGGTGGGGAGAGAGGCAATAACACAGTTGATAAGTAAAGTACAAAGCAGTTAAGAGTGTTTTAGGGGTGGGGTTTGGGCAGCCTCATTTGATGTGACATTTAGGTAAATACTGGAAGGAAGTCAAGGAATGAGCCTATGAACATCTGGGGAAGAGTGTCCCAGGCAGCAGGAACAGCAGATGCAAAGGCAGCGGTGTCTCTGGTGTTTTTAAAGAGACCCCTGAAATTGGAGCAGGTGGAGGGAGTGGCTCTTTTCTGGTCTGTGTGGTGGCAAAAACTTGTAGAGGGTGAGGGCAGAAACACAGCTACAAGGAGACCCCTGCAGTTACCCAGGCAACAGGCGAGAGGGTGTGGTTGCAGAGGACACCGTGATGGCCATTTGCTTCTCTGTACAGTTCTCAGTCAAGGTTTGCAGATCCCATGGAAGAAGTGACCTATAGGACTTCATGTCAAGAGAAGTCTAATTAATTGGAGAAGTCTGACAAGTTCTTCCCTCAGGAATATACTTGGTGAACAAGCAAAAAAGAAAATAGAGGCCTCAGGCAGAAAGGGGGTCAAAAATTAGAGTCCAGGAATGTGAGAACGTAGTCTGATTTCTTGATCCTTGCAACTTCTCCATATTTATTAGCTTTGAACCCTCAACGTATTTTCTCGCAGTGCTGAGCAATAACAGCTAAAATGCCTCACAAAGATAGCAAGGAATGGTGACGTCAAAAACCCTGCAACTTTCTTGCAGCCAGGCTGGACTAGGGGAAGGGAATCACAAGAAACTGGAGCCGTGCTGACAGCTCTGAAGTGCTGGCGCCTTGAGGTGAGAAGAGGCAGTGGCTATTGATGACAGCTCTCTGGAAGCCTCTAAACCATCCAAGAGTGACAGAAAGCACTTTTCCAAAAACTGCCCATCTCTAAGAAGCCATACAGTGCTATTCCATCTTCACAGAAGAGTCACAGGCGTCTCAGTGAACACCTGTTGCATTTTGTATTGAACTACAAAATGAGGGGGATTTAATTTCGTCATACTTTTGCTCATTCATAAGCCCATGTTTTTGATCAAACGGTTCAGGGAGTTAAGCACGCTCAAGAAATGTTTCTAAGTGCTGCAAGTACATCTATTAATAAATTAGTTGGAAGAAGGGCAAGGACTCAGCTGAAAATGTGGAATTAGTAGGGTCTCTGGGATTTTTTACTCTGAGAGTGATCACTCTTGATGGTGACTTGATTCTGTTAAGAGCTTCACAATCAATCAGAAATGGAATATCTGAATGTAGCAAGCAGAGAGATTAAATTACTAATCAAAAAGCTACCCACTGTGAAAAGCCGAGGCCCAAATGCCTTCCCTGGTGAATTCTACAAACAGTTGAAGAAAAATGAATGCTAATTCTTCATAGACTCTTCAAAAAAGAGAAAAGGACGGAATACTTTCCAACTCATTCTATAAAACCAGTATAACCCTGATACTAAACCAGACAAAGACATTACAAGAAAAGAAAGCTACACACCAATATCTCATGACTACAGATGTAAAATCCTAGCAAACCAAATCCCTCAACATATAAGAAGGATTATAAACCTTGACCAAGTGAGGATATATTATTTAGGGTTCTCCAGAGAAACAGTCAATAGGATATATGTATGTGTATATATACATGTACATTTTATATAAGGACATTTATTAGAAGGAAATGGCTCATGCAATTCAGGAAGCTGAGAAGTCCAGATATAGCAGAGCCAAAGGGATAGATCCAGTCCAAGTCCAAGTCCAAAGGCAGGAGAGGAAAGCTGTACTAGTTCAAAGATAGTGAGGCAGAGGGCAGGCACCTTGGCTCATACCTGTAATCTCAACACTGGTGGACTGCCTGAGCTCAGGAGTTCGAGGCCAGCCTGAGCAAGAGTGAGACCCCTTCTCTACTAAAAATAGAAAACTAGTTGGGCATTGTGGCTGGTACCTGTAATCCCAGCTGTTGGGGGGACTGAGGGATGAGGATGGCTTGAGCCCAAGAGTTTAGGTTGCTGTGAGCGATATGATGATGCCACAGCACTCAACCCAGGGTGACAGAGTGAGACTCTGTCTTGAAAAAAAAAAGTGAGGCAGAGAGAGAGAATTCTTTCTCACTCAGCTTATTGTTCTACTCAGGCCTTCTACAGATTGGATGTGAACACCCATACTGGAGAAGGCAATCTGCTTTAGGGTGAGGAGCCTCAGTCAAGATGGCAACTGCAAGAGGCCCTGTGTAGGAGGAATGGGATGACGCCCAGCAGGTGAGTGGTGGGAAGGTTCAGAGGTTGATGAAAGCCTCCTGGGATTCTTGTGGAAAAACTGGTCCTTTCAGAGAATAGCCTTTCTGCTCATAGGGTTGTTCTTAAATATCCATGAGCAGACAGCCTCCTATTGGTTGAAATCAGGGATCAAAGATGTCTCCCAAACCTCAAATTAGTTCCTTAGACCTTCACTGGAAGAACTTTAGCAGGTTAGATTAAAGTTTTGTTTTGTGTAAGTGAGATAATGTCTCCATGAGAGATGGTTACACTGTGGTATGAATGAAGTGATAATCTACCTCATGCTAAACATGGAAATAAAAATGGGTACCTCTGAGAACCCAAAGATAATCTAGGAAGCAAAGAGCAATGAAAATGAACAGTGTTGACCTTGACCCCTCTAGAAGTGAGTCACAAACAAAGGATGATCCCTCACCTTTGGATAAGATTTTATAATTGATAATATATGGTCTTTATAAATAACTCAGCAAAGTAAGCAAGAATGTGATTCCCATTTTCAGGGAGGAAAGTAGAACATAGTGATCACCCAAGGCCACCTTGCTGTTAAATGTACAGCCCAGGTCTCTAAAATTCAAATCATGTGTCTTTCAGCCACATTAATGTGGAAGTAGTTTGTCTACTTTTCCCCAGACAGAGAATTCAGACCTTACCTAGTATACTTTAATATAATAATTCTTTAAAAATAATGGAAAAGAACTTTCTTAGCTCAACTGAAGAGAAGAATGATAAGAACGCCTTTTATTAATTCATCATTGTGATGCTTATGTTTGTTTCTTGCCCCGGAAGACCTTATCCTATAGAGGATGTACAGATTGCAATGCCATGAGCCTGCGCTTGAGAATTTGCTGTTTTGACTCAGGCCCTTGTTGCAGGAACCAGGTTTTGACAAATGAATTAAAGCATGTTTCAAAACTGGCCCTTGCTGAGGGAGGGGGGCTTTGATTGAATTACTATAAATCCTAGGAGAAATGCTAATGATATTAGCATTTGTGCTGTTCAGAGTCAACAGGAATCTGCCTTCCCCAAGAGTACCTGCGTTGGTGGCCTGAAAGTGGGTCAGGGATTTTTTTTTTTTTAAAGATAAACATTCTTATATTTCCATATTAAACACTATGTAGGTCATCGCCTACCTCAGGGCTCAGTTGATATTGAAGATGAAAGAATCATCAGAACTGTATGTCTTTCTGGCACATGGGGTTTTGGTGGCTGAGCAAGCTGCTACATTTGATGCAGAGGGTGGGGTGTGGAGGAGTTGGGTGGGAAGAGCACGCCAGTCCTGAGCCATCTCTCTGACAAGCAGAACTCAGAAGGCAGAGCTTACAGGGAAAGCATGGAGCCCTCAAGGAAGGGTGCTGTGATAAAAAAGGAACCTTCAAACTTCATAACTGCACCCCAAAAACACAGGAGGCTTTGGGCACCCCCGCATCCTCCTTTGACTGGCAAGGGGACCAGGGGCAGGCTGCATCGTGCCTAAAGAGGAGGCGTCGAGCCAAAGATGCTGTTGAGGGAGGACTTGAACATTGTGCTTAACCGAATTAGAGATGCAAGCTGGAATCTTTGTGCCTCCTGTATGTTGGACCCCTGACCCAAAGCCTGGGATGCCCCATCCTGTTTAGGACTCTGGCACTGAGGACACCAGATGAGATTGAAGGATGTCACTGCCACACCTGCTAAATAGTTTTCCTGTGTTGGGGGGTTTCTATTAACTTCAGTTAGAGAAAAGTCTTTCTGGGAAACAAAGGGAGGTTTGTATTAAGGCATCTCAGGGGATGTTTTTTAAACACACACCTTGAAAGAGTCATACTTCCAAGGAGCAGAAAAGACATGGCTTTGGCCATGTGACTTTATTTCCCCAGGCCTCCATTTATCAGTATAAAGAGTAAGATTTGGGATGGCTGATCTAATAGGAGAGGATTCCTTGAGGCTCTCTCCTGCCTAGGAAAGTCTGGACAGTGTCAGAGGGAAATGGGCCAAGACTGAGTACTGAGGCTCCATGTAAGACTATGGTGACAGTTCCTCATCCCATCAGGGCATGGGCTTTTGTAACACCAATCTCAAAGGGAGTGCTTGGTTCACTGCACCTGGTTTACCTTCCACAGGTGGGACCTGGGACCTAGCTCTCAGGGGGCAGTTTTCTTCGACTTGTAAGTTTGCATCTAGCCTCAATCACCGACTGCATGGGGAAGTTGGGCAACTCGCTTAGTTTCTCTTGGTGTTTCCAAATCTCATTGTCAATAAAATGTGAATAATCATTTTGTACGTTCTACTCCATGGTTTGGGAGGGTTAAATATGTGGAAAATTTCTAAGCAGAGGGTCTAAGGTGTAGAAACTTCAATAGATTTTAGTCTTAACAGTGGTCTTAGATGGAGGGATCTTCAGAACTACATCCAGCATGTCTTGGCTTTGGCCCTACACGAAGGCCCCCACCTTCTAATATTTGCATAGCCATTAAGGCCACGGGGAAGGGCACCAGGTTTCCTCTGCTGGAGGTTTGGCTTAGCACCTGGAACAGGGTGAAGTGTTAAGTTGGGCAAATTCATGGAAGGGGTGGTGGACATTGCGAGGGCTGCTCAGAGGCCCTCGAGACAAAGGACTCACTCCTCCCAATCCTGGGTGTGCTGCCGCAGGAAGGCCCGTGGCTATCAGGCCTCTTCAGGGATAACTGATCAGTGCAGGACTACAGAGGCTCTTGCAACTCATCTGACCTGGGACACCTCCGAGAGACCATCCTGCTCCACAGCTCCCTGCAGGGTTGGCCGAGGCCTTCGTGGAGCATCACAGACCTCACTCAGGCCTGTCCCATTGCCTTCCTTCCTCAGGTGCTGATCCCCGGAGCTCAGAGAAGAGCCCTGAGGACCCGCCACACAGTGGAGATGGGATTTGGAACCTGGCAAAAAGGAGGTTTGACTGGATGACTACGATGGTGTCCTGAGGCTATGATGTGGTGTCCCGAGGTCTGTTCCTGAGCTGTGGGGTTCCTGGCCCTGAGCAGTCTGGGCTCTCACCAACATAGCAGACTCCTGAGCCCCTACTACAGTCCCAGCCCAGACCCACTGAACTGTGTTTTTAGCAAGTCCCAGGATCATTCTTCCAGCTGCTGTCTGAGAAGGTAAACCTTGTGTCCTTACAAGCAGCTAAGTTCTGAGTTGTCTGCGTTCAATGTGGGATTTGGCTGATTCTTTCCTGGACATAAAGGAAGAGCACAGGGACCAATGTGGAGATATACCTTTCATGGAGGCCACCCTCCTTTAAAGGGTGCCCAGAGGCCCTCAGGTCATAAAAGATTGACTCTTCCCAGTCACTGGGAGGGAGGAGTCAGCACCCACCGCCTGCCTCTTCCTGGTCCAGCCTGCAGTGTTCACCTCATCAGAGTGAAATGACCTCCAGGTTTGAGTGGTTTTGATGTTCATATTTCCTGCCATGCCTGTTATTCCAAGGATTTTTTTTTTTTGGAAGAGGCAATTTACATAGGTCATATTGAAAAATTCCAGGGTCAGGGATTATTTGCAACTTTCAAGTGCAATTATCAAAGGATGTTGATTCTCATCTAAAACAATGAAAACCTCTAATAAGCTATTATATATTTATAGGTTATCTGATTATTAATTTATTTTAGCGGGAACTCAGAAAAGCACCCAAATTTTGTAGCTGAGCTAGTCATTCACTTCTAAGTCTGGCCACACAGAATGAGTATGAATCATATCAAGAGACAGTGCAGTAAAAAAATCCAAATCTCAGCTTTATCTCAGTTTTCTTAATCACCATACGAGCTGGCTTCCAGCCTTGCACCCCAACACACTTTCTCTCTGCTGATTCTTTGCTTCCACACACTCAGGACAGCATGCTAAGAGAGAAGCACATGGCTTCGTCACACACAGGTCCCAGCTCCAGCACCAGGTAGCCCTGTGAACTGGGGCAAGCTGCTTGATCTCTCTGAGCCTCACCTCCCCCATCTGTAAAATAGGGCTAACAAATTTCATCCTTTGCAGCTTTCTGATAGAAGCTCATCAGAGGGGCTGACCACCCAGTCCAGCAGGATTGGATACGCCTGAATCCACAGTAAGTCCGCTGTATACCCCTGCCCCCAATTTTAGTCCTGTTTACATTCTCAGAGCTGGTGCAGGGTGGGGGTGGTGCATGGAAGGGAGAGTCTGTGAAGGTATTCACCGCCTAGTCTGGGAAGGAAAAACAAAATGACAAATGACAGTACAAGGAAGAAAAATGCTAAGCACCAAATGAATAGCCCAGATGAACACTCCAGGATTAGTAGTGGAGGCCCAGGGTGGCTTTCTAGAGCAGTGGTTCCCAACTTCAGCTGTACAGTGACAGCAGCTGAGCAACCTGCACAGGTGCCAGGATCATCCTCCCAGTGACTCTGATGGAATCTGTGTGGGATAGAACCCAGGCAATTGCGTTTCTCAAAATGCCTCACGTGATTCCAACGTGCTGCCAGGTGGGATCCACTGTGCTAGAGGGAAAGACCTGAAAGTGGGACTTATTTACTGCTGACATTCGAACAGCACTTGGCTGTTTCCAAGCCTTCGGCCTACATGGTCTCCGGAGACCCCGTCAGGTTGGGAAGGGGAATGGTTTGGGCCCAGACCTGGAGGCAATGGGACAGTGATGTTTCCCTTCCAGAGAACTCTGGGTTTGCACCTTGGATTCCCCGAGGCTGTCAATTCCAACATTTCACTTATTCTTTGGGAAGAAAAAAACAATTGCTCCTTGTAAAAAAACAAGTAAATAGACCTCTGAAATGAATTCAGATCTTTGGAGCTTATACAATTTGAGGTGCCCTCTCAAACAAATGAGACAAAATTACAAATACAAAAACCTGACGTTTCATTAGCTTTAGGACAAACCAGCACAGGGGAGGGGGTCCCTTATTAGGTAAAGTGTCGCAGGACCTGTGGCCAGTACCAGGCAGAACTGCCACTGGAATCTGGGTCTAACCCTGTAACCTCTTAATCGCTCCTGGGAAGTATGGGTCCTGTTTGAGCCATTCAAACATTTTTATTTGAATGTCATTCCCATGGTGTCAGTTAAACTTGTCTGAGTCCTGAGCAGTCATTCATTTCCACCCCTAGGTACCATCCCGAAGTGTCTCGCAGGAGAGCTGCCAACAAGTGCGGCCACAGCACAGCCCTCGCTTCTCCGGCTGAGGCCCACCCTTAGAAAGCACCCCCAGGCAAGGTTCCAAAGCCTGTAAGGGGAAACCTCTGGAGTGGCTGCTTCCAGCCAAAGGAAGGACGTTTATGGGCTGGCTCTGCCAGAAAGTTTTCTGGGATTTAGAAACTAAGACCTGGAACTAAGTCCTGTTAGGAAGGCGGGCAGCCAGGGAAGATGCTGCTGGAAGAAGGAGCCTCTGGACCCCCTGGGGCTGGTGGAGCCTTGAGGAGGAGAGAAGCAGGGACAGGGCTGGGGGGACAAGGGACCATGGCCAGGGGCAAGGAGCCACCACCACTGTCCTGGCAACGCAGGCCAACTAGGTGACAGGGAGAAGAATGGCCAGACTCCTGCACTCAGCCTTCTGGCCTATAAAAGTCCTTTCTTCCTTATGGACGGCAGTTCCTGCTCTGAGGCTGGGGATCAGGGTTGGCTGCCGGCTCTCTCACTTCCGCAGCTTTGCTGTGACTTTAGATGAGGCTGCTTACCTCATTTGTCCCAGGTCTTTCACCAGTAGGGTGAAGAAGTAATTGTAGCTTCCTGGCTATAGAGCACTGATTTTCAACCCGTGTGCCACGGCAGACTGGAGTGCTGCGAGAGGATCTTTAATTAAAGATTATTAATTATTTTTGAAAGAAGTTCAAAGCACAGTATAGTAAGTAAGTGTATAGACACAGAGGATCTCAGGGCAGAGATGGGGACCTTGCCAATCCCTGAATCCCCACAGCCTCCAGAGCTCAGGGCCCTGCAGGTGGCTCACAGCCAAAAAAGCGTGTCGGATAGGCTTGGTACCAGCAGTGTACGTGCTCAGCACTCGAGAGAAACCAGGGTCTGGGGGGACTTAGTTAAGGGAAGTCCTGCCCACTGGCAACCTCGGCTGCAGGCCTTTAGTGACAGCTGTGAGTCCACGTGCTAAGAACGCTTGCTGGTGTGGGCTTGGTCAGAATGCCTGGCTCCCACGCCAAGCCACAGTGGGCAAGTCTTGGTGAGGTTTCAGAGGCCTTCTCTGTTAAAGGAAAGGATTCTTTTTGGCACCTCATTACAAGCAGTTCTGATGAGAGACTCAGGAGCCAACTGGGAGGGCTGGCATCCAGACCTGGCTCTTCTGTGGGCCAACTCTGTGACCTGGAGATGGCACTGCTCTCATTGAGGTCCAAGGGGCCTCATTAACCAAATGGAGAGGTGGCCTGGCTCATCTCCAAGCTGCTCACATGGTTACTATGCCTATTGTGATAGTCCATGAAAATACATCTTGTAAATTACTTTTGGCTTTACTATGGAACAATAAATACAGTCAATGAATGAAGCCAATCCATCAACCAGGTATTTATAACAGATCCCTGAAGGGTTTAGTGTGGTTCTAAACACTTGGGGGCATTCAAGAGAAACTTTGCCCACATCTCAATGCTCAACCTAATAAGAAACTGCAGTACAGCTGGGATCCAATGTTCCTAGCTGATGCCAGGACCTCTCCCAGTTCTCCCATGGCTTCATTTGAAACCCTCTTGTGCAAACTGATCTTGATACATGTGTTATCATGGAAGTTTTGAGATATACAAAAATCAAGAAATGTAAAATCTGCAAAGAAAGAATCAAATATGGGACAATTTGAGCCTTGACACAAATCACAACTGTAATATATTTAACCCATTAAAATACGATTCTACAAGTCCATACCTGTATAAATAAACACATACCCTCTACTGGGAAAGGTGTTGGCTGTAGATCCCATTTAACTGTCTTGGAATGGGCCTTGGGCCTGGAAAATTTCCTGGCCAATAGATAAAGAATGCTTGCAGCCAGGGGTGGGCTGGTCAGATGGATTATCTCCCTCTGTTTCAGACTCAATGTGTGCTCTTTTGTTCTGCTTAAGAGCAGGAGTCGAGGGCCTCCAGGTGCTTCTTCAGCTTTCTGTATTTCAGACGCCATGGGGAGGGGACAGATCCTTCCACTGCAGTGTGAAGTGGGGTGCATGCCGGTTGCTATGCCCAAGTCGCCTATGTAGTAAACCATGGAGGACCAGCACACTGCGAGGGGCTAGACCTCGTGTGCTCACTCTCTCTCCTGTTCTAGTGCGTCAACACTATACCACTTGAGCCAGATGTGCAGTCATCTGCTCAGGGACCTTGGATCATGTGCTGGTTTCTCCCCTGGGTGACACGTAACTACCTTTTAACGTTGACCACACTCATGTTGTGTTCTATCTTATAGCACAGTCTGACCACCCATGAACAGGTAAATATCCCCCAAACAGGCAAGCACACAGAAGAAGGGAAAACCCTTTTTCACAGTGGAATGCAATTAATAAGTGTTGTAAGATAGTTTAAAAAAATAGAGTTTTAAAAAATCACCATTTTGCAACCATCACGATAATTGATTCAGGCAAAGAATCATTAATTTTTCTAAGATTGTTGGCTGAAATTTTGATGAAGAACAGGCTATGACAAAAATTGCAAAGGTAAAATTGGTAAATTTAACTAGTAAGAAACCTAGGAGTTACCATGTTCACCAAATAATCTCCCTTGCTCATTTACAGAGGCAAGCATCCATATTGTAGAATGGGGGAAACTGAGAGTGACCTCCAGGAGCAGAAGGTAACCTCCAGTAGATCATCCACAAGAAATTGAAACCGTTAGTATTACCCTTAAAATTGCAACGGATTGATCACTGCCACAAAGGGTAATCTTTCCCGTACGAGCCTCAGATGAGACCAGAACCCTGACCCTGCTGTGATTACAGCCTTGGGCAACCCTAAGCAGGGAACCCAGCTCTGCCATATTCAGACTCTTAACTCCCAGAAACTATGGGATGATGAAGAGGTGTTGTTTTCAGCTGGTAGGCTTGTGGTACTCTGGAATGCAGTAATAGAAAATGAGTGTGCAAATATGTTCTGTATGAGAATGTCCTTCTTCATGGAAGATGCATCCTCAAGTGTATGGGGGATCATACAACTTATTCTGGAGAGACTCAGCAAAAATAAAGGAAAACAAAACAATTTAATATGTTTACATAGGATGAGATACAGCCTATGTGGCAAAATATTAGCATTTTGTGAATCTAAGCAAAGGACATACAGAAGTAATTACTACAAATTTTCTATCAAGGTGAATTTAAGTAACGAGTTTTAATAAAAGAAAGTCTCTTCCTGATCATACACCACAAATTCTCTGACCTGTTCATATGCCACTACATTGGGAGTAGAAGACAGAAAGGACTCCACAGCTTTTTATTTTTGGTCTCTCCACAACCACACTCTCCCACAGGCTTTGGGAATAACTGACACAATCATATCTTTGGTTGTTAACATCTTGTGTGTGTCCTTACTTCTCTTGCTTTTGAAAAAAAGAAAATGTGCCTTTGATTTTATTATATCCTATTCTTTCCAGGATTCAAGAAGTAAATTAATATTATTCCTAATCTCCTATTTTTTGACATTTTGAACTTGAGTTTGTCCTTGACTGTATCCATGCTACTTTTTATTTTTATTTAAGGCTTGTGAGTTGAACAGCTCATCTGAGACATTATAGTGAAACTAGAGCACCCTATTATTTGCAGCATTTCCAAGAGAGGAAAGCATGTGTTCATTGCTTTTAAATGCACAATTCTTGCAAAGAATTCATTGAGTTTTGGAAGAATTGTGTATCTGTAATTGTGGTGAAGATTCAGGTACCCAAGGGAAATCTATCGGACAGATTTGCTCTGAGTGGTCCCCAAACCCTAGTCAGGGCGTTAGGCAAATTTTGCTGTTGAAAAATGTGCAAAGATTTTGGAGGTAAGACCTCAAAAGGACAAGCAAAAAAACCCAAAAATAGACAAATAAGATAATATCAAGATAAAAATCTTCTGCACAGCAAGAAAACAATCAAGAGAGTAAAGAGGGTGGCGCCTGTGGCTCAGCCAGTAGGGCACTGGCCCCATATACCGAGGGTGGCGGGTTCAAACCCGGCCCCGGCCAAACTGCATCAAAAAATAGCCGGGCGTTGTAGCAGGTGCCTGTAGTCCCAGCTACTCGGGAGGCTGAGGTGAGAGAATCACCTAAGCCCAGGAGCTGAAGGTTGCTGTGAGCTGTGACTCCACAGCACTCTACTGAGGGTGATAAAGTGAGACTCTGTCTCTACAAAAAAAAGAGACAACCTACAGAAGGGGAGAAAATATTTGCAAACTATCCATTCCACAGGGGATTCATAACCAGAATATATAAGCACTCAAACAACTCAATAGCAAAAGAAACAAACAATGCTGTTAAAAAATGGGCAAATAATCTGAAGAGACATTTCTCAAAAGAAACATACAAATGGTGAATAGGTTTATTAAAAATGCTCAATATCACTAATCAGGGAAATGCAAATCGATGAGGCATCATCTCACCCCAGTTAAAATGGCTATTATCAAAGCCAAAAAGTAACAACTGTCAGCAAGGATTCAGAGAAAAAGGAATGCTAGTACTCTGTCAGGATGTAGATTTGCACAGCCACTACGGGAAAGAGTATGGAGTTTCCTCAAAAAACTAAAAATAGAACTACCATATGATTCAGCAATCCCACTGCTGGGTATATATCCAAAGGAAAGGAAATCAGTATGTTAGAGAAATATCTGCACTCCCATATTTATTGCAGTATCATTCACAACAGCCAGGATATGAATCAATATAAGTGACCAATAATGATAAATGGATCAAAAAATGTGGCATAGGGCGGGGCCTGTGGCTCAAAGGAGCAGAGCACTGGCCCCGTATGCTGGAGGTGGCGGGTTCAAACCCAGCCCTGGCCAAAAACAGCAAAAAAATTTTTTAAAGTGGCATAAAAACACAAAGAAACATTATTCATCCATAAAAAGAATTAAAACCTATTGTTTGCAGCAACATGGATAGCACTGGAGGTCGTTATATAATATTAAGTGAAATAAGCCAAGCACAGAAAGACAAGTATCTCATGTTCTCACTCATATGGGGGAATAAAAAGTTGATCTCATGGAGGTGGAGAGTAAGCAGAATGGCAGTTACCAGAGTCTGAGAAGGGTGGGAAATAGAGGGGTGTGAAGAGAGGCTGGTTAATGGATGCAAAAATACAGCTGGATGGAAGGAATAAGTTCCAGGATTTCATAGCACAGTAGGGTGGCTATAGTTAACAAAAATATATCGTATATTTCAAAATGATGGAAGATGTGATATGTTCCTAACACAAAGAAATAATAAGTGCTTGAAGTGATGGATATTCTAAATACCCTGATTTGATAATTACACATTGCCCACATGTACCAAAATATCACAAATACCTGATAAATACGTATAATATGCATCAATTTAATAAAAGATGGCAGAGTTAGAGAATCAGGAACCCCAGAGAGGTAAAAGATTTGGTGGGTAAATGAGATTCTTGAGATTACCTGTGCCTTGGTGTGTCCATCTGAGCAAAGGGGATGAAGGCTGAGGAGTCTGTGCCACCTCACATGATGCAGCAGGGCTGTGCCGACTCAGCTGCCATTCCGGGTCCCAGACACTGGACTTTGGAAGTCGCTGAGAAGCAGCGATCAGCCTTTCAGCCCATAGTCAATGCTTGTTTTTTCTCACGGGAAGAATTCCTTTATTCCCGATGCCCCAGCTTTCTGATAAGTTCAGCACATGGATGGGTGTTCCTTTCTTTTCCTGGACAGATGATGGCATCGTAGCACTTCTGTAGGATACAAATCACCACCAGCATCTTCCCTCGTTCCACTGAATCGGACATGCTAGACGAGTCTGAAGTCTGGGGTTTTGCTTTTCCAGCCCTGGATAAAATAGATGAACGCCACAATCTCTGCATTTCCTAGAACAGAAATATGAAAATCTTGCATCTGTACTAAAAAATGTTCCCATCTCATTGAAATTCAAGCTTGAACTATCCACCCTGAGCATGTCCGGAAACCCTCTCTCTAATTCTGGAAGGAGCCATCTCAGGAGAGAAGTTTTCCATCTGTCTCCTTATGATACTAAATTGTTAGTGCAGTTCATTATTTATTACATCTCCCACTTTATCTTAAGCCACGGTTTTTCTTTTTTGCTGGGTATTAAGAATTCAGTTGGGCTGGTATAAAAATAGGGCTGGCATCCGCTTCTGCAGACTGACTTTTTGAACAGCGTATTTGGGGGTGGTTTGGGGAGGTTATAATTATTCCCAAACTGCTTTCATCTTTAGCCAGTACTTAATATTGACTCAGGCTATTCGCGCTACTGCTGCTTCTGATCAGACATGTGTGTGTAGTGTATGTGTGTGGCTAAAGTTGGCGGTAAAGAGACAGGTCTTCCATAAAGAGATACGTCTTCTGAGGCCCTCCAATATGTGGGGCTGGGGACTTTTGCTCCCAGCACCAGGGAGATGACACCAGAGCACGTGCACATAACGGTTTGCAGCGAATCCACAGCCCCAAATAGGCAGTTTGTGGCATGTGCTTTTAATATACAAACAAATGAATAGACAAAACAACCAGCATGCCAAATATCCCCTGGTCCTCCAGGGCAGATGACGCTAAGGCAATGATATGTTTATCAGAGCTAAGCTACCCAGGCCCGCCTGGGGAAGGGAGCTGGGCTTTGGACTCCAATTCCCTGTTTTCCATCAAGGCTGAGCTCCCACTTGTCAGACCTGGGGACTCCTGCTGGCTGGGGAGGGTGCTGGAGGGAATCCTGGTCTCGCAGCCTGCAGGAACACAGCTGAGATCATTACCTTGGCTCAGAAGGGAAAGTTCTGCAGACCCACGCGTGACAGACAGGAGAAAGCCCTGAGACCATGGCCCCATCCTTCCCCAGTTAAATCATTATCCACTCCCACAAGCAGGAGATGGGCTCTCTTCTTGGCACTCACTGGTCACTCATGTCCTGCTAACAGAGGCTCAGAGAGTGAATCACCTCAAAGAATGGTTATTTTATTGTAGCACAGTCAGATCATTTTCCACCCAGCATCTTGTTTATAGAAATATCCTATTAGACACAGAAAGGAAAAGACAAGTATCTTTTACACCATAATTAAAGTATCACTTTTCTCAATGAAACATTATCTAGATTATCCTGCAAAACAGCATTGTTTACAACAGTGACTAAAAATGTAATGTTGCCAGCCAGAACAGTATAGAAAATGTTAGTTACTGCACCATCTCCCCACAGTTATTCTTTTGATGTGCTAGTTTGGAATAAACAGACTTATCTTTCATGTCATACAACACTATCTTTAATTTAATGGAGATGTTATTAAGATAAAACCTCTATTCAATTCCATATTGTACCATATTAACACACACAATTAGTAATGCTTTATCAGTTATGAAGCAAGATGATGACTGCTTTTCAGCTAAATTACCTTTATCATAGTAACACATGAAGAAAACTACAAATATTTATCCATGTGTTTGTTAATTCTTATTTAATTTTAATGCTGATTTTATCAACCAAATTAACCAATGAATTTTATTAAAGGGAATGTTACTATAGAAGAGAGCTTCCAATACTGAATTCCATCTGTTTTTATTTATATAATTTTGACAGTTTCTTTTTCTCTTTCATTTCATTTTTAATTAAGAGAAACAAGTGGAAAATTGAACATTTGGGTGTAATTTTAGCAGACTTTTGAATAATTAGAACTGTGTTCTTGTTAATATAAAGATTGTCATTGTTGAGATTTCAGGGCCCGCATCTGTGCATTTGAACCCCTCCCCAAGGCATCTTGCAAAGGATGCCCAATATATCCAGTGAGGGGATAACGAGGGCATTGCCACAACTTTTCAAGTCCCAAAGATAACACTTAGTGCACACACACATACACATAAAATCTCACCTTAGTGATTTTACACTTAGGGAAGCCATGGTTAGCTTTTTATAGTTTAAAAATTGCAACTTGCAGTATAACGGGATACAATGTGATGTCAAGAGCATCTTAAAATTTGGATTGGATTTGATCCTGCAATCCCATTACTAGGTGTCTACCCAGAAAAAAAAATCATTTTACCATAAAGACTTTTGCACCTGAATGTTTATAGCCCCTTAATTCACAATTGCAAAGATGTGGAAACAACGTAAGCGCCCATCAACCCATGAATGGATAAATAAACTGTGGTATATGTCTACCATGGACTACTTACTATTCAGCCATAAAGAAAGATGGAGACTTTATGTCTTTTGTCTTTACCTGGAAGGATTTGGAAAACATTCTCCTAAGTAAAACTATCATAAGAATGGAAAAGCAAGTATCCAATGTACGCAATATTAATATGAAACTTGTAGATGAACAACTTCACACCCACATGAGAGAAAAACACATTTAAATTCAAGAAAGGGGGAGGGGGAAGGGATTGTGGTGAACACTCACCTGTCCAGCACAACATGGGTATACAGCGCACCTCTTGGGTGAAGGGCTCAACTGCAACTTGGACTTTACCTAACAAATACAAACAATGTAACTTAATCGTATAGACCCTTATATTAATCTGAAATAAAAGAATAAAAAAAATAAAATTCAGGTAGGGAGTATTCTTCCCAGTGATATATTAACTTTGCTTCCCTCAGCTCTAGGACTGCCCAGGATCTTGTGATGAATGAGTTTAGTTGTAGGGTACATATACAGATGGGAGAGACTGAAATAAAGAAAAATTCTTGCATGGAGAAGTTTCTGGAACTTCTTGGACTGGGACTTTCTTGATTTAAACCTTCTTGATCTTTTTTTCCAAAATTAAATTTCTAGTATAGTAGCAGTGTCAGTGGGAATTAATATACCCTCAGGTAGCAATTTGCAATCAGAGGGATATTCTTATATCTTTGGATACAGAATTTGAATTACACTAACTTTTCTACTTGCCCTTTGGAAACCTTCAGGAAGACAAGAAGTTACTCCCACCTTTTTTTACTTTTGGGAAGGTAACTAAAGTGACAGAGCCGCTTGAGAGTTGCCTCAAGGTGCAGTCAGTGAGCAAGTGACCTTCAAGGGCCTTGGCAATGGGGGTGGCACAGCTGGTGTCTCTGCAGCACTTTAAGTGTGCCCCACTCTCCAATCACAAGAGCAGCACAAACTGAGCTGTCTCAGACACCTCTTCACATTGACCTGATGGTAAGTGCAAATCATGAAGACACCATATGATGAGCTGGAAACTGCTAAAATTAGGCAGGCCCTCAGCATCAGCGCAATCTGCCAGATATAACCCGAAAAGTCACATCCTTACATAAGACCCATGCTCAGGGAGATGGTGGTGAAGGTACAGTGAGGTTTAGTTACCAGGGATGGCGTGGTTTGCATTTCCTGTCATATATATATCATGTCCTGTGATTGAAAGGCTGCTGAATCAGACCACCCGGAGTTGCCTAGTTTTCAAGCTAACACTTACTTGATGTGTGACCTTGAGTAAGTCACTTGGTCTCTATCAGCCTCAGTTCTCATCTATAAAATGGGGCAAATGTCTGCTGCATCTATAAAGTGTGACAAATAAAACATATCCTCCTGACCCTCCGGATCTTTTAAAGAGAGAATAATGTAACATTGCTTTTAGATAGTTGAGAATGCAACACAGTGCAAACTATCATTGTCATCATGTTTTTAATTGACATCTGAGTTATTTTTTGTTTCTTCGAAGCCAAACAGATTGGACCATTTTACTGAAAAATAGATTAGGAAATGTCCATGGCTGGTTGAAAGGAAATCATTTCCAGTTCCAGAAATACCAAAAAGGGCATCTCCAAAAATCCAGCTCTGGTATGGATGTTCAGGGCATTTATAAACTTGAAAACAGCCAAGGGGTATTTTATCAAATTAGAAACAAATAATTTTAATCCAGTTGATGTGTGCTGATCTTCAAGCAGCAACTTGGCTGGTCATAATGATAGTGTCATTAGTACCGTTGATCGATGATAGCTACCTGAAAGCTAGGGCTGTAATGGACAGCCCTGCAGAATTTTATAGCAGCCCTAAATGACAATCTAATGCACCCAAAGCCTCTCTATCTCTTACTTAAAGCAGCACTTCACAGCTATGGCAGACTCATAAAATTCAGAGCCTGGCAATTTATACTTAATCTCTATAAAGACTGTGTTTTCAGCGTAGATCTCCACTCTGTGAGACGGTATTTGAGCACCAACACCTTCGGCTATATAAAAGGTCTTATCTGTAGTAAACATATTAATTTGACCCCAGGGGAGAGAAGGTGAGAGCAAATCAACCAGAGCAAGCCATTTACATTCTTTATTTCTGCAGATGAATTCTCCAGCTATTTTCATCTTGTAATCAGACACTTGCCAAATACACAAAAATCTCATTTTCTGGCTCTACAACATATGTGTCTCCTTACTTTGATATGTCCTGCTTTTAGGAAGTGGAGATGTTTTAAAATTACATTTCAAACAGGAAAAAAAAAATCAGTCTCCGTGTAATTAGTGAATGTAACCAGATTATTTGCAATCAACATATCCTTAATGCCTTATTACCCTAATGGAAGTTATTGTAAGTGATGATAAAATTGGCAGAAAGAAGTTATGCTAAGTGATGATAAAATTGTCATTATTAAGTGATAAAAACCTTTTACCTTCCGGTGGTTTTTCATTTTTTTCCATCTCTAATCTATGCAAATTCATCTTTAATGAGAGAACCTGTAAGACCCATTTGTGGTGTTTGGGCCAACGAGGAAAAGACAGCAGTTTTTACCACACAGCCCCAGGTGACGTGCCGGCCTCCCACCTCCAAGGGCAGAGGCAGGGTGGGCAGTTGGAAAGTTCTCATCCTGTTTCACCCACTGGTGCATCTCTCTTTTTTCCTAATCTGTGGTTTTGCTATTGACCTTTGACTCCAGGCTTTGTTTCAGAGAAGGAATCAGAAATGAAATGACTATTCGGCAGGCAGAAAGAAAACACACATACAACAATGTATGTGGTCTAAATGAGGGAACTCCTCGGAGCTAGGAGAGTGGGACCTCTTAGCCTTGGTGCCAGGAGCGGGTGACAACTGGGAAGTCACTTTCCTTACACAGGCGACTCACTGTCACGGGTCCTGGACTCATGGGGCTGCCTCGGCCCTCTTGGTGAACGTGTCTGTGATAAACTGAAGGGGGAAATAACTAAATGTGGATTTCTAAGTCGGTTGTAGCAGACTCCAGCTTGTCCACTAAAAGCTCTAATAATACCTTTGTGGGGTTGTGAATGAGGCTGAGGAGGCAGATGTGAATGTCATCACCCGCCTGCAATTCCTGGGTCACAACGCTCTCTAACAAAAAAGCAGTTTGTTCCCAATCATCTTCCCCCCTGGGACAGCAGTGGGCATCTTCCCCACGGGCAGCTCTGTTTTTTCTGCGCTGCACTTTCTCCTAGGACAGGGCCTGGAGGAGCTCAGCAAATGCTCGTTGACAGAGGACACAGTGGTGACAACAGCCACCCAGATTTGAAAAGCGGAAATGAAGGTGTCAATGATCCTTTGCTTCTAAATCTTCTCGTTTTTCCAGCACCTCTCTTTGTCCCCCCAGTTGCCTGTCTTTCCAGAGGCTGGGATTTGGAAGCCCCAGGTCATTTTAATTCTTCCTCTGTCACTCAATTACATCCCACTAGTTGGCAAATCTTGTCCTTTCTTCCCCCTCCCCCCCCAAGACACTTTTTCTCACTTTGTCACCCCGGGTAGAGTGCTGTGTTGTCATAGCTCACGGCAACCTCAAACTCCTGGTCTCAAGCGATTCTCTTGCCTCAGCCTCCTGAGTAGCCGGGGACTACAGGCACCCGCCACACTGCCCGGCTTTAGAGACAGGGTCTCGCTCTTGCTCAGACTGGTCTCAGACCCGTGAGCTCGGGTAATCCACCCGCCTCAGCCTCCCAGAGTGCTGGGATTACAGGAATGAGCCGCCACACTTTCTGATTTACTGCGTCTGCAGTACCCCTTCGCCCAGCTCTGGGCTCTCCTGCGTCTGCTGTTCCCTCCACCGAGCTCCCGGGCTCTCCTGCGTCTGCTGTTCCCTCCACCAAGCTCCCGGGCCTGACCTGCTGCTGCCTAGGCCCCCAGCAAAGCCTCCTCACTCATCTCCCTGTCTCTGCAGTGCACCCTACAGGGCAGGCCCCCGAGTCTCTCTCAAGGACACCTGTCGTCATTCCTGCTCTGCTCGGGAGCTTAAAGAAGCTTCCCAGCATCCACAGGATAAAGCACAGGTGCCTCATACAGGCATGGGAGGCCTCAAGTTAGGGAACACCTAGGCGTTTTCTTGGCTTTGCCCTCTCTGGATACATGAAATTTTGATGTGCCTTCTTTGATGCCGGCGATATTTTGACATGGCTTTCTTAAATGTAAGTGTTACTAGAATTCCAGGATGGTGAGACCAAGAAATCAGGAGATGACAGCCACTGGAAAGATAGTTGATTATAGTTCTAAGCAGAGAGGACTGGCCATGCCATGCAGGACCATGTGGGCAAGCACCAGGGTCTGTCAAGAGGTAAAGAAGATGAGGGCAGATAGGGGAAAGAACCTTTACTGTGGTTTCTGCAGGAAGGAATGAGTGAGGCAGGATAAATAGGCTAGGACGGGCAAGTCCAAATAATATCAGGACTCTAGGGCATAGGGTCTATCCCTAGTTGTCTGGTACCTGGCCCTGGGGTAGTTAGGGCAGGTGTATAATGGCTAAAGAGTGAGAGCTAGATGAAGCAAGCAGAGAGGCTGTGGGCTCTGGGTTGGATAGTTTGTGCTGGCAGGCAAGTTGTTCACCCTCTTTAGGAACTGGCTAGCCCTGGAAAGGGCAGTCTCTCCGGTATTGGCAAGACTCCAAGATGTCAAAGCATCTGGAAATACAGAAAATAAGAAGCACGACTAATGCAATGGTCTAAAAGAAACTTCAAATCAAATTTAACTATCCAATAATGCCTAAAATTGTCTGACACTGTCACTGGGCTTCCCCTATTCCTAAAATCCACTCCAATATGGACTTCTCTATTGCCACCCCCCAGTTCCAGACTTGCCCCTAATTTTCTAGAAAAAGCTCAACAAAGCTCAGCAATGATGGGAAATTTAACTTGGGACTTGGGCTTCTCACATTTGCTCCCTGGGGAACTGCTGCTCCTTAAATTGAGATGTCCCCTATGCTTCTGTCTCACTGCTCACGGCCAACTTCTGCATCTGAAAGCCGTTCGTGGTCCTTTTTCTTTACAATTAGCTACTAAGACTCAAAACCAGTCATTTGTTCAGTCAGGTGTTTGCCCTTTGCCAATTCATAATGCTTAAAACAGTAATCACAAACTATTCTGTTAACTTTTGATAGGCTCTGTCTGTGGGATGGGATGCCTATTCCTGAGAACAGTCCCTGTGCTCAACCTTCTGATTATTTCAGAACTTGGCCAAGCCTCCAAAGCCATTTAATTCCATCTCATGGACTTTTATTCCAGCTTTAGGATAACATAAATTCTACCTAATTACTCACTTCCCTTTTTTGTTCACACTTAGTTTTATTAAAAATGGTGGCTGACTCAACTTGCCATTAAGCATAAAAGCAGTTTACCTTCAGTACTTGTTTAACAAGGAACTTGCTTTTGAAAATTGGTTTATTTCAATTTTCCCCCCAGAGGACATATGTGAGTAATGAATAAAAAGATGTATAGAAGATTGTCATTTCTTACATATTCCTCAAAATCTTTCTTTAAAAGAAACATGTTATTTCTCTTTCTTAATCTATTAAGAATTATTTGGGAGGCCAAGGCAGGTAGATGGCTTAAACTTAGGAGTTCAAGATCAGTCTGAGCAAGAGTAAGATCCTGTCTCTATTATGAATAAAAAAAACTAGCTGGGTGTTACGGTGGGCACCTGTAGTCATAGCTGTTTGGGAAGCTGAGGCAAGAGGATCACTTCAGCCCAAGAATCTGAGATTGCTGTGAGCTATGATTCCATAGCACTCTATCCAGGATGACTGAGACTCTGTCCCCCCCAAAAAAGAATTATTACTACTGTATTTTAGTAGCTTTCACAAAATTATATATATATTTTATATATATATATATATTTTTTATATATATATATTATATATATATATATAATATATATATATATCCCATCCTGCCTGGATCCAGGATGCTCCTTCCCCTTACCCCCAGCCACTTCCCTCCCCACACTGAGGGGCAGCCACACTCCTCTCTCATGGCAGCCAAAAGCACAGCGCGCTGTCACAACATGCCCTTGAGATTTAAAGAACCTATATCAGTGACTATCTGGATCAGGAACTGCCAAACTTGCACTGGGCCCATGGAACAGTGAGTTTCCTGGGGGCAGGATGTGAGTGAGCCTTTCTTTTATTCCTCCCACCAAACCCCAGCCCAGCACTGTGCCCAAGGCAGTGGTCAGCTGTGGAAGACCTCAGCTTAGCAGACAGAGCTCCAGCCTAGGAGGTCACATGGGAAATCAGACACCTGGGTTGGAACCCTGGCTCTGCTCTTTGCTGTGTGACATTAGGCAAGTCACCTAATCTCTTTGAGTCTTAGCTCTTTCCCATCTCTAAAGATGGGGAAGAAATCTGTTTCCTGGGGTGGTTGTGAAAACAAGTGAGAAAATTATTGTGAAAGTGTTTTGTAAACTGTAATTAATACAAATATAAGCCATTAAGTAAGTTCCCATTGAATTGCAACACCCTTTGCCTAGGCTCTGGAACCTTGAGCCGCCCACTCCCAAGATGCTTTGCTGCCCCTGGGACCTCAATGTCTGAGGCTGTATCAGGCAGGTTCCCTAATGCTGAGAATGAAAGTGAATCTACAGGTGAATACTATTATATTAATAAAAGGAACTCCAAGCCAAAACCCCCATTGCCAAGTCCTTCTACTGGCCCTTCTCTGAGGCAGCAGGAACCATTATCTCTAATATGAACCCTCGCTCACTGTGTGCTGGCCACTTGTGGTGACCCAGCCTGACCCATCACTGGACAAGGTGAGTACCATCATCCCCTCTCACTGTGAACACACTGAAGGTCACAGATGCTGGGGTGGGGAGGCTCATGTAGCAGGGAAGTGACTAAAGCCAGGGACCACCCAGGATGGTTGAGCTCCAGAGCCCCCTATCTGACCACTGGGCTGCAGTCACCTAGCTCTCCTTTCCGAAAGCTTGAAGAGGTTCGTAGGCCCAAGAAATACAATCCTACCCATGGCACCCAGCATGAGGTGGGTATAATGTCACAGAAGCTACTGGTTTATTAAAAAATAAACCTTCCTTTGCACCCAGCCCACTCCTCACCACTCCATGAGACAGAAATGTCACTATTTTGCTCTGACTGTCCTTTGAGGAGGCTAAATTAGGTCCATAGCAAGCTCTGTGAAGCTGATCCTCTGAGGCATTCATGAGGGCAAATGTAGGTGCCCCAGACAGCAGGAAGCATCAAAGGGGGCACTGAGTTCTGCCTGAGTATAGCTTGGGGGAGGTGTTCTAGTTTTTGCTTGTTATTGAGGTGAGATTCACATAAGACTAAACATTTTATTTATTTATTTAGACAGAGTCTCACCCTGTTGCCCTAGGCTAGAGTGCCGTAGCTTCAGTGTAGCTCACAGCAACCTCAGACTCCTGGGTTCAAGCCATCCTCCTGCCTCAGCCTCCTGAGTAGCTGGGACTACCAGCACCACCACATGCAGGTAGTTTTTCTGTCTTTAGTAGAGAGGGGGTCTCGCTGTTGCTCAGGCTTGTCTTTAACTCTTGAGCTCAGGAGATCCTCCACCTCTGCCTCCCAGAGTGCTAGGATTACAGGCATCAGCCACCTCACCTGGCCCAGACTAAACATTTTAAAGCACACAGTATAACTCAGCGGCATTTAGTGCCTTCCCAAAGGTGCACACTGGCCCTTCTTTCCAGTTCCAGGACATTTCCATCACTGCCAAAGGACACTCTAAGGGAAAGTTTTGAAGTTGCGTAACTGTGAAGTCTGTAACGTGACTCTGCTGTGCACACCTCCAAAGCCATCACTTTTGGGGAAGTCCTGATTTCAGTGGGAGAACCCAGGGGTGGGAGGGGGAGGTGCCTCCTACCCCTGCTCCCAGGGGAGGACTCAGTAGAGAGCCCAAGTTGGGTGGGATCCACATTGAGAGTAAATCTGGGAGTGGTTGAAGCCTGTGGAGGCCCTTGGAATCTCGTAGGCAGGAAAATGGGGGTATTTGTGAACCAGGTTTGCCTCGACAAGGGCAGAGAGGCCCCAGCTGACCTCTGGGTTATATAAGCAATTTGTGAGTCTAAAAGGCAGCTTCTCAAGCTTGGCACAGAAATCTCTAGCACATAAAATGCCTTCTTCAGAGCTGTACCCAGTGTACTCTGCATTACAGAAGCCACTGTGCTTCAGACAGCTGCTGTAAATTGTCCATGAAGCAAGGCCGCTTTCCTATTGGCTCTGTGATCATCTCCAAGGAGTGTTCCCATCCCTCACGGTTTCTGCCGTGGGCTGACAATGGTGCAAGGCCTGTAGGGAAGGGGGAGAGCTCCCCACCCTGCTGGCTGTGGCCTCCCAGAAACAGGCTGGGCGTCCAGCTTCCTGGAGCCACAGCCCGCCAGGCACAAGCTGGGCCCCTCCCCCAGGCTGCTGCTCCAGGCGCCCCCACCCCCAGCCTCTCCTCCTGTCTGGAGTCAGAGCCACATTTTTTTTATTTCCCTCTGGTGCATTTCTGGTATTTCTTAGTTGCTTTACCAAAAAAGTCACTTTGCGGAACATCTCTATTCTTCAAAGCAAGGTATATCTATGTACTTTTCAGTTAAGATTGTGTTTTATTGAGGATTCCCTTATATCGTGATTACTTAATGGACAATCTGCCCTACTGGGAATGGCAGCAAATATAACTATTGACAGGAAAAAAAAGAAAAAAGATCCACTTTCGGAGACACATTTGGCAAAGTAAATCCAGCTTCTTACAAGAAAAGAATGTAATGAATTTTTCTCTATTTTTAGTTACGCATAAATCCCTTTAATAGGTTTGAGCTCAAAACTCCGTATTTGTCTTGGCCTGAAGTTACATCTACAGGATGAGTTTAAAGGACAGTGTATTTGTCCAGCACTATGCATCAAAGCACCACAAGTGAGGAGAGAAGTTTGCAGGATCCTGGGTATCACAGCCACTCCAGAAATAGGACCCTCAAACATGTCCAGGCCTGGGAAGGAAAGAGCTCTCGCTCTGCTTTCCCAGGCACAGAGCAGAGAGGGATCTATAAGCATATTGGGGGGTGGGAATGGGGCAGAGTCCAGGGGAAACTTGGACATGCCTGCAGGTGGCTTTGGTTTGAGAGCCCATCACACACTCCCCCATCGGGGCAACAAACTTGGAATGAAAGAAACAGTACATCTCAGACTAAGCTAAGAGGGCAGAGATCTCCCCAGTTCTTGCCATGTGCCATCTTGGTGACTATCCCGAGGTGGGTGGGAGCTTGCATCAGGACCTAGGGAGTATATTTGCAATGCACCTACTCTGATATCCACACAAACCAGTAGATAAGTGAGGGATCTCCCTGCACGGTGGGAGAAGAGCCTCCTTCCTGCCCACCCCTCTCCCCTGCCCTCAGGAGTCAAACCGGAGTGGACCCCTATGTGCCTGGCAAACTGTGCCTTCTACACTGCTCTGCGCTGCTTAAAGCACTTGAATGTGTTCTTGGTCTTGTCCATTGGCCCCTAGGGAGACAAGTGAGTCAGGGACGTTCACCTTTGCTTACTCAATGAGAAACCAAGGCTCAGCCAAGGCCAGCACCCAGGGTCAGAGCCCTGCTCTGGAGCCCGGGTCCCTCCACTTCACTGCTGGTGGATTCTCCACAGCCCCACCCTAACCAATGGGATACAGGCATCCTATTGGAGCGATTTTAAAAATGTCTGTTTGAAATGCATGTGGCACAGACATAAGTCATTTTTAAAATCTATACAAGCTTAAAATTTACAGCATACAGAGAATATCTTCCATGAGAGTGCTGTGAGTTGACAGCATAAACCCACAGAGACTGGGAAATTGATCGATTTGCCGGGTCAAAACACTTCAGTATAAGCGCCATGAAAGCTTTCTTGAAAGGACCTTTGCTACCTTTAAGTTCTTTAAATGTCTTTTGTTTTCTTACTGCCCTTTGTGCATGTGTGTATGTTGGGGGGGGGTAAGAACACTTATCGTGAAATCTACCCTCTCGGGGAAGGTTTAAGTGCACAGTGCAGTATTATCGACTAACTACAGGCTCTGTGTAGCACCACGCAGCTCTAGAACTTGTTCACTTTTCACTTTAAGCATAAACGGCACCTCCCTGAGCCCCGTCACTGTGGGTACAGGAGTGTCTGCCGGTGCAGCCGTAGCTGGGAACCCACATTACCCCTGCCCCTGAGTGTTCACTGGGGAGGCAACTAAACGCACATCCATGGCTTGGCTCAGTTTTCAGATGTTTTGGTCCATGTTGAGTACACATAGATGGGCCTTGAGATTTTTTTCTAACTAAGTCACAGTAAGGAATCTGCTCCAGATTTTATATTCTCAACCTGCACTATTTGACTGATCACAGGTCTGTGGGTCCTTCTCAATCTATGCCCAGGTTCTTTCTCCAAGAGGCAGAAATAGACCCCCCTGACTGCTTTCCCGTCATGGTAGGGGAAGCAAATCTTTATAGATGGTCCCTTTTTCATTTGAGTAACCAAACAGAACAGATCAAATCTCACTTTTTAGGAGAACTATGTTTTGAGAAGAAGACATTTATGCAAGCTTTCTGTTTAATTCAGAACTAAATTAAGGTGAACAGTGAACAGGGTAAACAGGTGTAAATAGTGGTGCCCAGAGTTGAGGCCATAGAAGAGATGTTCAGGGAATATTTATTGAAAGGGGAGAGTAACCCGCCTGGGCAGTGCAAAGATGGTATCTGCACCCAGGGGTGGGCACATTCCACAGGCTGCCTGCCAGGTTGGGGGTCTTTGGGCACAAACTTCTGGGGGGTGGGGCTCACCAGATCCTTTGTCTTAGCAGAAGAGAAAAAGGGTTTGTGTGCGGCTGTGTTAGGCCCCCCAACACAGGGAAATCTAAATTGATCACAGGGTCAATTTAGACCCTTTCCTATAATACGGAAAACAGTACATGCTGCGTATTGTCACTACCTAACACACCAACTAATGCCTGGGGTAATTGAAAAACTAGAGCAAAACCTCCACACTCCTGAGTACTTTGGCTTTGGTCCCTCCACACTCCTGAGTACCAAGGCCAATGGTTAAATGCAGATCCTCTGCCTTAGTGAAGGAGTGCATACCTGTGATTCACAAGGGGCAGCTGGCTCAGCAAACACATTGACACCTAATAATAACTGCAAACTGGCAGCAACTTCCACATAGATAAAAAATAATAACCGACAAATAAGCCAACCAAACAACAACCAACAGCAACCACAAACCCCAAGCTAGAGGAAACCAAAAAATCTTGACAACAAAATCTGTACTTTTCTTCCCTCCTTCTGCCTCACCTCCAGGGTGACCTTTCCTTGGAAAGACTCTGCACCAGTTGTTCGGTCTTCGAGCCCACCCAGACCCCTTCTTGCCCCTCCTCTGCTTTGTTTTCTGCCCCAAAAGGATGAGCCCTGCAGACCATACGGTGCTGACAGGACTTCTAGTTGGGTTCAGCCAGTGGCAGAGGCTGGCAGGAGAAGGCAGGGCAGGTAGGAGAAGCGAGAGATTGGGGTACTTTTCCCTTTCCTCCCTCCAGACTTTGGGGCCAGGTTTCTAACTATAACCAGGTCCACAACCCTGCCTCTTATTTATTCAAACAGTACTGTTCCTCTTCTTGTCCCTAAACCCCGGGAGAGGCAATGGCTTCCCAGCGTTGCAACTGCATCCCTTGCTAGCTCCTGAAGCTTCCTGCACCCCTACATCTGGTTCCTTCACGAAACTCTCTTTCCTGGAACCATCTGGTGTGAATTTTGTTTCCTGCTGGGACCCAGACAGATATAGAGTTACTTTACTACTCAAGACCAATAAATCAGTTACCCCTGATGCTCTTCTACATGCTTCTCTGGCAGTGCTTATCGCCTCCACTGTAAGAAATCAGTCTGTCTCTGTTGGTCTCCCCATTGGATTATGGGCCCATTGAGGCCTCAGGCTGCTGTGTTCACCTCTCTTCCACACACTATCCGGTGTAGGATACACAGTTCATCAATACTACTTGAAACAAACAGGATCTAAATGCTCTTCTGACACACATACACTTTACTTCTTACTTTAGTCTCTACGGTCAATGAGTACTTGCTACAATAGTGTGTGATACGTGTTTTGACTGGGGAGGGAAGGGCGCGTTGTAGCTATCCAGCAAAAAATCAGTGCAGCCTGGTAGTGGGCAGTCAGGGTGGTCTGAGCCAGGGCTGCCCATCTCCAGTGACTTCAGGGCCAAACAGGCAGTAGAAATGAGTTAATCTAGCCAGGTGGGGCTGAAGGAGCAGGAGAGAATATGCCCTGTCCACAGTGGGTCACTGCTTGAGCAAAATGAAATCCTGAGGCCATGTGGGGCCTGTATCTCTTCCCAATTTTCAAGCAGTCAAAAACACTGAATTTTTATTTTTAAATATCCAGAACTAATCCAAAGATAGAAAAACACTGAGAGACCAGTGTCAAGAGACCAGAGCTGACAGCTGCCCACTCCTGGCCTAAGCTACTGGCCTGAAGGCTGAACAAGAGTTAACCAGGTGGAGGACAGCGTGGGCGCACATGCACGTGTGCAGGGAGAAAGGTCTCCAGTGGAAAGACAGCTCCAGGTAAAAAGAACAGCATGAGCAGGCACACCAAAAGAGTCAGAGTCTGGCAGTTTGAGAAAAGAAGAGAAATTCAGTGTTCCTGAGAAATAGTATGTGAGGGAGCAGACAGCAAAGGAGGCTGTATAGGAGAGCAGGGCCGGTGTGGTGGGCACCACTGACTGTCCCACTGTTACTAGACAAAGTGTCCAGCCACTTGGCACCGTCAGCCAATATGCAGACATGGATATAGGTCCACCAGTCTTTGTTACCAGAAGGCCAGTGATTCTGGAGAACAGTGAGAGTAGCCTCTCCAAGATTTTTCTGTTCTTCCATTTCCAAACCCACCATTTTATATATATATAAGTTAAAAGCAAGACCCATGTTAACCTTATATTAAACAATAATGATTAACCTTTATCTTAAACAATAATAATCAGCATAACCCATGACCCATAATAAATAATAATTGATATAACCCGTGACCCAAAACATTTCTAATTCAAAAGTTAATCTCCTCAATCAATAGCCCCAAACCTCGCAAGACATGCACTTTTAGATTATAGCTGAATTTACAAAACAAGAATGGGAGACGTGAGGTGAAGGTCACAAAGGACCTGCCTTGGCCAGACCAGCTGCATCATCTCAGCCCTCACCTGACTGACTCCCTTATTCTCACTACATTCCCCCCCAATGCACTAGCCCCACTTTTTCATTTTTTAAAAAATTTCATTTAATATAAGGGAACATACAATTAGGTTACCTTGTTTGTTTGTTAGAAGTCTGAGTTGTAGTTGAGTCCTTTACCCAGGAGGTGACCAGAGCCCCTACATCGTACCCAATAGGTGGAAGCTTATTGAGCCCTTTCTCCCCATACTTGAATTAACTTACATTTTTCCTCTCCTGTGGGCCTAGCCTCACTTTTTCACATCTGGAATCTCTAAGATTTTGGGGTGCCAGACAGCAAGTCACCAAGAGGAGGGAATTCCCTTGCCCAGGCCAGGACCCAAGCCAATCACGATCACCATGACCATCGTGATCCCACTCCCTTCCCAGGGTTTGGTTTAGCAAATGCAATGCTGTGCTTGCCAAGAAGACAGTGGGGACAAGAGCTTTTACAACGCATTTCCTGCTAATTAAGGGGCACCCAGAAAAACAAATGCGGCCCATCTCCCCCCACCCCTTTTTTTCTTCCTGTTGATATAACCTGACTGCCATCTTGATCAAAAGAAAAACCGACCTTTCAAAGACAAATCAGTATCTGGAAAAGCAGAGCAGCCCTTACAAATTAATCAGTTCTAAAGCTTCTCTTCCTGGACCTCTTTTTTGTGAGGTATTAAATTGTGTTATTGTTGACCCCGTTATGAGTTGTATTGTCTCATAATTGCTGCAAGAAATGTCTGGAATGAATCACCACCAGTTTGGGAATTTCAACTTTATCCTGAGGGCACTGGGAAGTTATTGAAGAAACCTTCTATTCAAATCGAAATTTTAGAAAGATCACTCCCTGCAGAGAAGATAAATGGCCCAAGGCAGGCAAGCTTAGAGTCAGGGAGGAACATGTATGTTTCCTTTTACTGAAATTCTATATTTCTTGAGGGTAGGGATCACTCCCTTAATCTGTCAAGTTGCCTTTCAGGTGGTTGGCGCGCCTGTTCGTTCAGTGACTGAGAGAAATTGCTGAGTGGTCATTCTTTCTCATGCCAGGAAGAGCTGAGGTCAGTCTCCAGCTGAGCTACGGAGAACACCAGTAGGTTTCTTACACAGAATTGCTAGTTAACTTTTTCCTTTTCTTTTTTTCTCCTTTTGTTTTTTTCTTTCCTTCCTTCCTTAATTCTCCTTTTCTTTTCTTTTTTTGACATGCAGTATTCCAATAGCCAGAACTGTTGTTTCCAGTTCCACAAAGACCACACTGCCAAACAAGCCAAATTTACAGCAGAGCCCTTATATTGAAGAGCTGGCTGGCGACTGCCTCAGCGTCCCAACATGGGGTTTCTGAGAGCAGCCCTGAGTGCTTAAGGAGTCAGGTTTTTAAGGCTTGGTCTGCATCCTGGTTGGCATGCAGGCTGTCCAGGTGCATCCGGGTTGGGTGGCAAGCAAGCATTGTGCAGGAGCAGAATTTTGCAGTTAGTTAGCCATATGTCATACATCTTTGTTTTAGTATTTTCCCCTATACATCTTAGTTTCAGTACTTTTCACCCCTATGTCTTAGTTTCAGTATTCTCCCCACCAGGTATTATTTAAAAGCCAGTCTGGGAACAGTTGGTAACTCCCGGTCTGTTTCCCAGGGAGTTAGTCAAGCAAGAAACTGGGAATGAACTAGAAGCAAGACATCAGTTAGTACTTTTGCATTTATCTTGGGAGTGAACTAGACTGACTTCATTTCATCTGAAAGCTTGCAGTCCAGAAATTTGCTGGGAGTTAACAGGTATTTTTCCATTCTAGCCTAGGCCTGACACCTTTCTGTCTTAGCCTAGGCCCACTAGGCCTATCAGAACCAGCTACATAATAATAACAGAGTATATTGCAAAATGAATATGTGAAGCTCCTTGTCCAAAAAGAAGGGGAAATGTGTCATTAAAAGTTCTCACATAGAAAGGTTTTTCCTTTCTCATGTATATGTCCTGTGCTCATGTGCACACTCCATTGCCCCTTCGGACTTCACTTACAAAACACAAGTTTAAAGAATGATTAAGAATTTCAAGCTGATGAGCAGAATTAATCTCAAGGCAGGGACCCGTTTGAGGGTGGGTCTCTGTAAGACTGCACTGGGCTCACACCTACCAAGCCAGTTCTGCCTGGAGCTTCCCTGTCAGACCCGCAGTGAGACAGGGGCAGAGAATGGGGAGGGGTGGGCAGGGTGGGTTTCTGGGGTACTCACTGTAGTCTAGTTATTGACCTGACAGCTTTTAAATTATGGTTTGCCGTAAAGTGTGCTAGAATGCGCTTCCACCTGTCTATATTTTCCAATTATAGAAATGTAAGTTAATGATAAAGATAAATTCATCACGGGCTTAATAAATTTTCTAAATTTTTCTCTTCTGGGATCTTTGTCTTTGTTTTCATGATTGTCTTGGGTGTTTCTACTTTCTCATTCATTCCCTTCTCACTTCCCAGGAGTGTATCAGATGCTTAAGCCCCAGGGTGCCCACTTCTTTACAATCCTGTAGCACAATAAATGAACCTAGAACAGAGTTCAGGGATGCATTACAGGGTTAACCTTTTCCAAAAGCATTGACAAGCAGGGAAAAATTGTTTTTCATCAGAAAATACAGCCAGATCTCTTCCGTGCACAAGCAACAGCCATTCTGCCCTCATCTGGCTAAAAGAAACCCTTGTGTTTGTTCTATACAGATCTTGTTCTTTGTAGAATAACCTCTCTCTCCATCCAAGATTAACAGGATCGGCATCCACTGGCAACTCAGTGTGCCTTCTCCAACTGTCCAGACAGCACTATTACTCCTGCCCATGCTGATCCAGGATGAAAAGGGCTCTAGTCCCATTTGATGAGGTAAGCTGTGTCTTCCTTGCCCTGCTCACCAACTTATTAAATAGTAATTTTAAAATGAGGGGTCTAGGTAGTCTTCATACTAAGTGATCCATGTGTAAAAACTAATACAAACCTATTATACTTTATCAATACATGTCATCATTTCTAGGATGCAACTTGTTTTTTATTTTAACCTTCTAGAATTAAGATACATTCTGCAATCAATGACAGCTTATGTTTTTTGTCAACAGTCACGGTATAATTGCCATTGTCTAAGCAGGCATTGACATAGACAGTATCAGCATCAAAAACATGAAGAGCAGGAGTCCTTTGCTTGGATCAGAACCCCAGAGATCACAGTGGAGTGGTGCTCTCACTCGTGGGAACTAAAAGTTTGCCAGACATGGTGGGAAGGTGGTAAACTGAGCAATATTCTCAAAGCAAGAGTCACAAGTGGGCTGTCTCTACAGAAGGAACATTGGCTGAGAAGCACCAGTGCCTTCGGGAGGCCTCTTAATTCAACACATTGATGCTGGAGATTGACATTTTTGGATTTTTCGAATGACTTTTTGACAGGACGCCAGCATGCCAGTATCTGCAGCAGTGACTAACTCCATGCACCACATGATGATAGGTACCCTCAGGAGGCAGATGTGTGGAAAAAATCAGACCTTGACAATGACCTTGATCAGTAGGACATAAATAACTCCCATGTCACGACCATTCCAATAATGGAACGCGAGGCATAAGTGAGTTAAGAAAATGCTGCCTCTCCAGTGAGTTTGATGGTCCTACAGCAGTCAGCATGACATTGGGTGGAAAATGTCATCTTCTCTGAGTCACTTAATGACTCAGGAAAGTCAAACTGAATGTGAAGAAGTTTTAGGAAAGGCTGAAACTATTGATTTCACTTATATTCTCATTTTTAAGGAATCGCTAGAGCAGCAGTTCTCAACCTGGGGGTCGCATGACCCCTTTGGGGGTGGAAAGACCCTTTCACGGGGGTCATGTAATATCAGATATTTATATTACAATTCATAAAAGTAGCAAAAATTACAGTTATGAAGTAGCAACAAAAATAGTCTTATGGTTGGGGGTCACCACAACATGAGGAACTGTATTAAAGAGTCGTGGCATTAGGAAGGTTGAGAACCACTGCATTAGAGTATTACGTGACAAAAAAAACTGTCTAATTAGGATGGCTATTATTTTAAAAAATGGGAAATTATATAAGTATTAATGAGGATGTGGAGAAATAGGATCCCTGTGCACTGTTGCTGAGAATATAAAATGTGCAGCTACTGTGATATAGAGGTCCTGAAAAAAATAAACAGAGAATTACTATATGATCTAGCAGTTGGAATTCTGGCTGTATACCCAAAGAAACTGAAGGCAAGGATTCAAACAGCCATTTGTATAGGCAAGTTCATGGCAACATTATTCACAATAGTAGAAAGGTGGAAACTCCTCAAGCGTCCATCAGTGGATGATTAGACAAACAATATGTACATATATGCAATGGAATATTATTTGACCTTAAAAAGGAAGAAAGTTCTGATAATGTGGATGACTCTTGAAGATATTATGCTAAGTAAAATAAGCAAATCAGAACAGGACAAACACTGTATAACTTTACTTATGAAGTACATGGAATAGTCAAATTCATAAAGACAGAAAGTAGAATGGTAGCTACCAGGGGTCCAGGGAGAGAGGAATGGAGAGTTAGCTTAATGGGCACAGAGTTCCCTTTTTTTGTCATCCCAAAGGGAAGGGTATGCAGGGTGGGAAATGAATGTCATGGGTGCACAGCAATATGAATCTACTTAGTGCCACTGAACTGTACACTCAAAAATGGTTAGAGGCTGGGTGCAGTGGTTCACATAATCCTAGCACTTTGGGAATCTGGGGTGGGAGGATTGCTTGAAGCTGGGAGTTCAAGACCAGTGCGAGCAACATAATGGAGACAATGTCTGACAAAAAATAAAACATTATCCAGACATGGTGGTATACACCTGTAGTCCTAGTTACTTGGAAGGCTGAGAGGCAGGAGGATCACTTCAGCCTAAAAGTTTAAGGTTGCAGTGAGCTATGATGATGCTACTGCACTTTAGCCTGGACAACAGAGTGAGACCCTGTCTCAAAAAAAAAAAAAAAATTGGACTGGTAAATTTTATATTACATATATTTACCACAAAAAGTCTTATTGGACCTATGCAAGCTCTATTAATAAGTATAAAATGATAACTTTTAGTTGATAAAAAGGATTTTGCAATAGTTAATTTGTAGCATTTTTTTCTTTGTGGTTTCTAAAATAAAGATGGATTTTTCAGACGTTGGCATCTTAGATTGGTGAAAAGGGACCATATGCTTTCCATCACTTTCTTTCTCCCTGGACCATGGAAGAAGGTCCATGTGAGAGCTTCAGCTGTGAAGGGGAAAGTTGTGTCCGGCAACTTCACTTCTGATCAGTTATAAGATTTAGTCCAGGCCCAGCACAATTCTGGGATTGGAGACCTAATCCTCGACTCCAGTGAGCATATGGCTTCTTGGTCAGATAAAAATAATGCAAACTTGGCTCGGCCCCTGTAGCTCAAGTGGCTAAGGTGCCAGCCACATACACCAGAACTTGCAGGTTCGAATCCAGCCCGGACCCACCAAACAACAATGACAACTACAACCAAAAAATAGCCAGGCGTTGTGGCGGGCACCTGTAGTTCCAGCTACTTGGGAGGCTAAGGCAAGAGACTCACTTAAGCCCGAGAGTTTGAGGTTGCTGTGAGCTGTGATGCCACAGCACTCTACCTGGGGCGATAGCTTATCTCAAGGAAAAAAAAAATGCAAACCACTTAGGTGGAGTTAGGAACTCTGGACCAGGAACCTGAAGAACAAGAGTCTAGGCTAAACTTTTCACCAGACAAGTCACTTTTCTTCTCTCAACCTCATCTGTGAAATGGTATGTTTGAACTAAACTTCTGAGTCCCTTCAACATTTTTCTGCATCCATGAAGATTACTAAGCAAAAATATGTATAATCCAAGTGAAGCATCAACAAATACAGTAGAAACAGTGCTTATGTGCCTGCTGAATGGGTCCCTTTTCCTCCTTGGCAGTTTACTCAACAACATTTCCCCATGTCCCTGGTAGATGAGCAGAGTCAGCTGCCTGAGGTCTGGCCAAAATAAGACAGAAATTACATGTGCCACTCTCAGGCCTGCCCCTGGAGCACTCCAGTGAGAACTTCCACTGCCTTTGTCCATCTTTGGTGCCCTTGAAGGTCATGGGTTGAAGATGGTTCTGCCATGATGGAAGGCCCATGGATCCTGTGCCCAACCCACTTGGACTGTGATGTGAGCAAGAATTGTCATTGCCTTAAGTCACTCAGATTTTGTTTTGTTTGTTGATTAATTAGACTGCCCTGAATAAAATAAAAAGCTAAGTATGAGTTTAATAAGAATTCTTCACATATAGGAAAGGTCAAAGAGAAGGTGACTGATATAGGCCCTAAAAACACAGAAAAAAAAGGTGGGGGAAGACTTTCCAGCCCTGGCAGAAGCATAAGGATTCAGAATTTGGAGATTTGGATTTGGTTTGCTCTGACAGCTGGAGACAAATATTTGATGATATAATGGACCTCCATGCCCCAACTCCCCTAACCCCTACACACACAACCAAAGAGTCTCCATCATCCAATAAAATCACCAGAAAATCCTCACAGGACTCTGTATGGCTCCAACAATACGGGAACAAAACACACAACACTGTGAAGAGGTCAAGTTGATGCGGGGCTGGGGTGTGTTAACTGCATGGTGCTGTTCGTGCTAACCGGAGATCAATCGTCAGTAAGAGAAGCAGCAAACTCCAACCAAGAAGAGGTCGCAAAGCAAGGACTAGACAAGGGAGGATGAGATCCCAAAGGCAGGGGTTTTCTAGGGTCTTCCCAGGTAGGAGGTGAGGCTGACCTCTAAGCTGCCCAGTGGGCAGTTAACCAGCAGCAGAGGGGGCAAGGAAGAGGACTTACCTCCAGTGAGACCTGGTGGGAGGGACCTTCAACCCAGAGCTGGGTCACTGGGTTCATCCCAGTGCACCAGGCTAGTAAAGAAGAACTGGCTTAACTCAGTGGAGGCCAATTTGTTAAGAAGCCTAAATAAAGGACAAAACCTTCCTAAATCATTCAGGAGAAAATATGCAAAGGTCAAGGGACCCTGTTTTCATGGCCAGTTGATCTCTTTAAGTAAATTAGAAGGAGCAATATTTAGCAATAAAGCAAAATAAAGGGTTTTTTCCTTTTCTATATGCAAGCCTCTGAATTTCTGGAGCTTCTGGGAGGGATTTCAGCCATCCAAACAAGACTTTTCAAACACTTTATTGTAACTTCAGACTCAGAAACAAAGGTGAGAGTCACACATGGCTTCCCAATGATCATGCAGAGTGGCCTTGGCTAATAGTGGACAATAGGGTGGGGCGGTAGGCTGCGACCAGGTTGTGGGGCGGGGGTGGCAAACCTATCCCTAGGGGCTTCCACCTTAGGGCCTTTGCACTTGCTGTTTCCTCTGCCTACAGGATATTTATAGAGCCAGTTCCCTCGCTCTTTTCAATTCTGTACTCAAATGTCAGCTCCTCAGAACACCTTCTTTGACTGCCATTAGAAAAATAACTCCCCAAGGACTTCACTTCTTTACTCCATTTTAATTTTCCTTCAGTGCCTTGTTTTCCCAATCTGATATTAAATTATATACCTATTTGTCTGTCTTCGATGAGGGTATGTACTTCGCTGTGTTTTAAGCTTTGTCCTTAGGACCAAGAAGAACTTCCTGGAGCATACATTCAACACTTGCTGAGTGGTCTTGCTTGCTAACTCACCTCAGCAGATAGTGGCCATCTGCAGGGCTGCTATGAAAAAGATTCGGAGAATCAGTGTAGGGCAATCAATGACTGATATTTTGCTCAGCCGTGGAGAGGCAGAGCTGTGCAGCAGGCTAGCAACACTGCTGGGGTTGAAAATGGTGTTGAATTGGGACTTCACTATAACAACGTGCTAGCCAGTAAGTTAGCACTATGGGTGTATGGGAGGGAGAAGTATCAGAAGGAAAATGTGGCAGGGGAAGAGACTTCTGCTGGCAAGGTACACAGGTTGTGGCAGAATGGGGCTTTTGTGGGTAGAAGCATGGAACTGGGAGGCTGCTGTGGCAAGTAGGCCAGGGCAGGGATAGCTAGACCCTGTGCAGAGAGAACACTGGAAAGAGACTGCATTGGGAAGAAAGGCTTGCCTGGGAGCTCTGCCCTGGGAGGCGGGGCTTATCTTAGGGCTCACCCTTGGAGGTGGAGCTTGTCTGACAGCTCACCCTAGGAGGCAGGGCTTGAGATACTGTCAAGGGTTAAAGAAAGGAGGATTGAGATGAGCAGGGACCACTTTGTCCTCTGCTGCTACCTCCCACCACCCCTATCTTCCCCCACCCCGTGAATCCCAGGCATCCTCACATCACCCACAGCCTTCCTGCCACTTGCCCAGTTGAGAGAAGAGCTGAGAAGAACTCATAAAGAGAAGTAAGTAGGGAATAAAGAAGTCTGCAAGTTAATATGTCATTAGGAAATATCCTTTAAACACTCCTTCAATTTGGACCTGAGCCAGGCCATAATTTCTCCTGGTCCATGAAGCAGAAAGGAAACCTCCTTCCCCTTTTCAGATTGGCAGCAATGCCAAGATTCTTTTCCATCATATTTTTAATCATAAGTTAATTGTGAGCTCTTAAGCATTTGTCCTCAGTGCCATGCCAGGGCCCAGCACAATAGTGCTGGCTCGCTCACTCATGCGTTTTCTCTCTCTCTCTCCCCATGAGACAAATAAATGAACATCATTGAGCATCTTGGATCTGCATCACCCAATTTCTGGGATAGAACACAGAATTGATGGGCACATCTTTATTTCTCCCTACAATATGTATTCTTGTGTAATAATCTCCCTCCCATTTCCTAGAGTCTCTTTCAGCCAAATGATGACAAACATAATATAAACACCACTTGCAGAAGAGATGGTCTTTTATTAGTTCTTAGAAAGGGCTTAATTTCCTTCCCGACTCATCTTTGTAACTGGGAACCAGCTGATAGTTGGGAATGAACCAAATAGATTAGAACAGTAAATACCAGGTTTTGGAAATATGATTATGTTTATAATGGTAAAATAATTATAAGCAGGGACCTCAAAGCACACTTGAGTTTACCTCCAGGAAGAATTGTACTATTACAGTTTTATGATGGATTAAGATTGGGGGTTTAAACGATTTAATTGCACCTCTTTTGAAGTAGTGCCACTTTATCTCTAGAGATAGGGAGAAAATAATACTTAGTTTCATATTTACAATATTTCTTTTTCTGAGGAGCTGTTTGGATTTCAGAACTGATTTCTCATTCAGAGGAGATAAGGAAATGGCAGGAAATTATGCAGAGTTCCATTTTAGCGATCACCACTCGGGATGATTTAGTCTGCTACAACAACTGGAGTTTCTGGTTCTGGTACATCGGTTCTTTTTATGCAAATAGAATTGTACACAAATGACTCCAAATCCCAGGTTATTCATTTCTCAATTGTTTATTGTTCGCTTTTGAGCAAGAACTGAGTTCCAAAGCATCCCTGTTATAAGCTATACATACAATCCATGCACCTGCATGCTACCTTTCTGACAGGGTGACTCTGTTGATGCCACTTGAAATGAGCAGCCATTAGAGCTTATTTCTGCAAATCTACATGCCTCGGCCCAGATATTGCAGATCATTAGCAAGCGCAAATGGAGGCTTAGGAAATGAGCACCCGCCAGCACTTGTCACTTCGCTTTGACTGTCGCCTACTCTGATAAAATGGAACGAGCATGCAAGTGGAGCTTTTCTCCCACCCAAGACGATTGAACTGTTGCATAAAATGAGATAGTGCACGGGGCTGAGGCAGTACAAGCTCGCCAGAGAGACTGGCATTAATGTGCATCTCCCAAGTCACTCGAGTGAAGGAAAAGATTCCAGAAGATGGCAGGAGGCCAAGTGACAAAGCCAAGGGGACAATGGGAAAGATGCTCTGAGGCTGCACTGTGGAAAGGTAAGAGACGCAGACAATGGCCCAATTACTATGAAGAAATCAAAGGCACTGGCTGTGCACCAGGCACTGAGCTTAAGAGTAACTTGCAGAATGGAAAGGCTAACCCAACACATATTGTCTGACGGATGCGAGGCGGTGCACGCAGGCATCTGGGCCTTTACGATATGTCCTCGCCAGATGAGGTCCTCTTTAAGGCATGCCCAACGAGAGCCTCATTGTAGAGGGAGTTTCTGCAAGGTCAGGGAGATTGGACTGCCTAGTGGGAAGAGTCGCTGCTGTCCAGATTTCTGCAATCCCTAGAGGCTTTTCCCTTGCCTGGGGGACCTCTTCCTCCACCAAGCTGGGCCTGCACTTCCCACCTGCAGCACCTTACAGACCCTTACCCACTCCCCTCTATTAAACAACAAAGCAAAATCAACCCAGGGAGGAAAGCCACTACTTAATGAAAAACAAATGAAGGCCATTATAGTCAAACTACAGTGTTAGTTGATGCCAGAGACAAAATATAGGATTGCCTTTGGTGATGTTTTTGTTGCCAAATGGAGTAGAACTGGTGAGATTCTTTAGAGGTACGTTTATTCATTTTGAATAGCATAACTTTTAGGCCGACCAACCATCCTGGTTTTCCTGAACGTTCCCAGTGTTAGCACTAAAACTCCCAAGTGAAACTTTGAGTCCTGGACAAACCTATCAGGGTAGCTGGTTTCGGGTAGAGTTAGATAAGTGATTAAGTTTTTTCAGACCTAAGTAATAAAAATCTAACAGAAGACTCACTCCCTTAGCTTTATGTATATAAATAAAAACGTGAAGACAAATTCCACGTGATCCAGTTTAGTGGGCAGACCCTGAAGACTCTGGTGCCTGGTTACATGGACCTGAGCCACTAGCTTCCCCACCTACCGGCAGTGTGAACTTTGTCAAGTTACTATTCGTGCCTTCTGTGCCTAGTTTCTTTATCTGTAAAGTGGGGATACCAATAGAACACATCTCAGAGGCTTGTTATCAGAATTATATCAGCTAACAGATGTAAGGAGATTAGAATAGCTGCCAGGCACATAGTGCTTAATGCCCTTAGTTCCCATATCATTACTGTTATTATTTTCTTTCTTTCCATAAACCCTAAATTACCACCAGGTAGAGCAAGCACTAAAATATTAAGTGTGACTTATAACTCCTAGGTACAAATTAATTTTCACATGATTACTTAACTGTTATAATTCCTATGTTATTAACTGTCATCTTCTTTAAGACCTAAGAATATGACTTTTTTGTTCTTGAGTAGTGGCCCCCAATAGTCTTGGCACCTGGGATCAGTGTCATAGAAGACAATTTTTCTATGCCTAGGGGATGGGAGGAAGTGGAGGGGGTGGGGTGGGACAGGAGGCGGAGCTCAGGTGGTGATGCCAGTGATGGGGGTGAAGCTTCTGCTTGGCTCACCCACCACTCACCTCCTGTTGTGTGGCCCAGACTGGTACCAGTCTACAGCTTCTCAAAATTCCCTTCTAAAATTCTAAAAATTCCTACGTTTTCTTCTTAATCTGTACTTTAAAATCTTTAGCTTTGCTATCTTCTATCTCTACCCTGGGGCTCTAACTGCTCTCACACACACACACACAGTTGTGAACCATATTCCTAGTGCTCCACAGACTCCAGCTCGCTCCCAGGGAATGTGCCAGAATATTTCCACCATGTTCACATGGATTCGTAACTGGGCCTTCTCCCAATGAAGAATAAGAAAATGACACATTACATATACTCATATGTGGTTTTCTTCATTGTCACATTACAAATATAAATTATGTAAAAGACTATTTCAAATATCAAAACTCTTGTGTATATGCGAAGTCATTTAACATGTTCAACAAATAATCATAATTGCATCTTCTGTGTCTGGGACTTCATTGTTTATAAGATGCTTCCTGACACATCATTTACTGAGGAACATCTAAGTGCACAGCGCTGCATTAGGTGCTGCGAAACTGTCTAGCCTTGGAGTACATGTGTCTGGTTGGGGGGTGATTCTGATGTGAAACATTTGGGCTAGACGGAGATCAAAAAGTTTTGACTGGAAGTGGAAGGAACAGAGGGCTGACCTGACTCAGAAAGTACAGTTTGTAGTCAGGCATTGTGGTCAACTGGGGATAATGGTTCTGCTTTTAGAAATTATTAGTTCTAGGTGACCAGCCAGGCAATCAAAGGAAAGTGGCAGAAGGCTGAGTCCTGGTACTGGGACATCTGTCAACTACGTGTGGGAGAGATTTGGGTACTAGAGCTATGGCGCAGGAGGCGGAGATGGTGAGAGGCAGGCAGATGTGATAGCCAGTGTGACACAGCTGCTACAGTTGCCACCTCTGTAGCAGGGCACAGGCCTAAGCTGATGACAGTTTCCTTGTTCCACCATGTACTTCACGTCCCCAATCCTTCTACCAACATCTCAGCTCAACAAACAGGGTGACTCAGTTCTTTATTCCTACAAAATATGAGCCATGGTGGTCTTGATTTGGTCAGGTTGGCAAAGTTTTTCATTTGTCTAGAACTATTGGGCAAGTTGAGTATTAAGGAGGACCCCAGGAAATCTCCTGGCTTACAAACACAGTCCTTCCTGCCCCCATTCTGTAGGGGTCACCCAATCTTCCCTTTGATAATCAGATTAATCTGTTAATTAACTTCAATAATTATACCACAACCAGAACCACCATTGTAATCATCCTTGTGATCATCTAAGTCAATGGTTCTCAAGCTTCCTAATGCCGCAGCCCTTTAATACGGTTCCTGTGGGTCACGACCCACAGGTTGAGAACCGCTGATCTAAGTTGTTCTCCAAGAGCTGTCTGGTTATTTCAACAGGTGAATTAAGTATAGATGTGGCTGGAGTCCCCGCCTATGCACATATCAGGCTTTTGACAGCGGCAGTAACCTCTGCAAATTCCCAGGCATTCCTTTTGTTTATTTTCTCAATGGTGGGTGTAGGGGACAATTTCAGGAAATTCTACCTGGCTTTTCCTACCATCATGGTCTCCATGCCATAGTCAGGGAACCAATGTTGAGTTGTACCTCATTACTTCGAACAGCTCTCCCAAGTTGTACTATGGTTACTATCAAGTTGTACTTGGCTACTATCTATCCCACTCTAATTTTGATTGTGGAAAATTAGCCACAGGATGGATTTATAGTCTCACTAGATCTACTGTGATTTAGATTTAAAACTTTGCCTATCACTGGCTTTAGAATATCCCCACTCTGACATGTGGACCACAGTGGTTCTCTAGGGATTAGCACTAGTTAGAACCAGTATCTAATAACTCCTGAAAAGTCTGGGTATCTTAGGACACACTCTTGAAAAATGGCCTCAGGCCTCTCTGGAGAAGGTTTGGATTCACAATGTAGGATGCCTCTGTATAGGTATCAATTGTGAAGTTCTTGAACTATGAACTGGTTTAAATCTTAGAATCATCTAAGAGACCTTGAATTTCCACTATTGGCAACTCACGTTAGGTTTCTATCTGTATCGATTTCATTCTGAGGGACCCAACTCTTCTCACATGCATGTTAAAACATTCTGATGACAGCTCTGTCTCTATTGGTTTTTGTGATCATTGCACCTACCTGTCCCTGAAGGGTAAATACAACCACCAGGTTTCTGGAGGTCGCATTAAGATAAGAATCCAATAAATTTCCACAGCCCCTAACATCTCCAACCTTCAGAGAATAGCCAAATCAGAGCTTTCAAGGATTGGCCCCTCTCACCAACACATTTGGATGGCCCGGAGATTCTTTAACCAAAGTTGTTAAAGCATTTCCAGGAGAGTTCAGCCTCATTGACTACAGGCCATTTGAGTCCAAGCTTTAATTAATCCTAACAAACTGCCAATGCCCATCTCAGATGCACAAGCCTACATTTTAAATCCTAGACCCTGAGTGAGTACATCTATATTCATTAATTTGCCTCTATCGCGTTATGTATTTCTTCCTTTGCTTTACAGCCACAGAATTTACTTCCATGCATGTTTCTTAGACTCTTGCCATAAAACTCAGCAAAGTTCTAAAACTCTTTTGGGAGTACGAGTTATCACCTCCCCATGTCTGCATCAGTGCTGTGGTGGGCCGGAGCTCTCTTCAGGGCCTGGTGGCAGTGAAGGCGGTGGCAGTGGGTCTTGTGCTACGCTGCCCAGTGCAGTTACTGAGAGGGTATAGGGAAGGTGTGTGGGAAGGGGCAAGTGTCTGCTTTCCACTAACAAGTGATTAAGGGGGATTTGGTAGTTCAGACTTTCAGCCACTTATCTGCCCAAATGTCTCCTCTCATTTCTTAGGACATGTACCATTCCCTATAGTTCCCTAGGACAGTGACATAAACCTCAGCATGAGAGAACTGCTCAGGTTGAGTGACAAATGGGTGCAGCACCTGCAGTGTCACAGCCAGACCATGGTCTTAGCCTGCAGCTGCCTTACAGCTGTGGGAGATAAGGGACTCCTATGCTGCCACAGAGTAGAAGCTTGATTTTCTGTCTTCATTTTTTCTTTTTCCTATGTACAGCTGTTAGTGGTAATCAAAAGCTATCATCTGAGCCCACATCATTTATAATCACTATTACTGCTTGTACCTGGTTGGCCACTATCCCCTCACCCCCAAATTCATGTCTACCTGGAACCTGCGAATGGAACCTAATTTGGAAATAGGGTCTTTGAAGATGTAATGAAGTCAAGAGGAGATCACTCTGATTACAGTGGGCCTTAAATCCTATAGGAATGGTATATTTAAAAGAAGAGGAAAATTTGGACACAGACATTTCAAAGGAAAAGGCACATGAAGACAGAAGCTGAGATTGGGCATCTATAAGCCAAGAAACTCCAAAAATTTCTGATAACCATTAGAGGCTAAAAGAGGCAAGGAAGCATTCTTCCCTGAGCCTTTGGAGGGAGCAGGGCCCTGATGGTAGCTTGATTTTGGACTTCTCGCCTCCAGAACTCCAAGAGAATAAATTTCTGTTGTTTTAAATCACCTGGTTTGTGATATCTTTTATGGTAGCCCTAAGAAACTAATATATTGCTCTGGCAAGCAATTGTCATAGCCACCCATTTCCCACTGCTTGGCCCCACCCACACTGCAGCATGTACTCCCATAGGAAATCACTGAGGGGTCCTACCACATCCACACCACCCGCTGCCCAGACCTAATTCTACTCAGAGCCTGAGAATCTGAGTCCCCATCCACTCATTTGACCCCCGTTGAGAACCAACGTGCTTAGGTAGGGGTTCTTTACAGCAGATCTTACTGGAATGAGTCTTCAGTGGTAGAGTTAAACAGGAAGACAGTCTAAGTGGACGATGCTTTGGAGAAGAGCTCCGAAGCACTGCATCACTTTTGGTGATTACATTGCACAACAATCTTTAGAATTAAAATTCCCAACCCGATACCACTCTGGTTGGGTAGCCTCAGGCAGGTCACATATGGTAATATCCATGTCTTACTTTCTTTTGAATTCTTACATGTTATTCATATTTAACAAAATAACATAATTTCTGTCTTCAGAATTCTTCCATTCATAGGCAAAGCAAGCTAAAGTGAGGGGTGTCTCCAATCTCTTGGTGAAGGAGGGCCAATTCTTTCTCTGGGAGCTAGTTTGAAGAGTCATCAGCAGTTGAGTCGTCCTCACTGCTTACTGATTGGTGGACAAGGAGGCAGATGCAGGCACGGTGTGCTAGCCCTGGAAACCTCCCTGTAGACCTTTGTACCTCTTTACCTCCTTTTTACCCTTCCACTTCTGCTTTGTTCTGTATTTCTCTGTCCCCATATCCAACTTGAGTTTCCCCTTCCTCCTGTTGCTGCCTGCCCACACACTTCTCACTTTCTCTCCGTTCTAATAGATTTCAAATTTTTTCTTTTCTTTTCTTTTTTGTTTTGTTTTTTTGTAAAGACAGAGTCTCACTTTATCACCCTCAGTAGAGTGTGGTGGCATCACACAGCTCACAGCAACCTCCAACTCCTGGGCCTAGACAATTCTCTTGCCTCAGCCTCCCGAGTAGCTGGGACTACAGGCGCCCGCCACAATGACTGGCTATTTTTTTGTTGCAGTTTAGCCAGGGGCCAGGTTTGAACCCGACACCCTCGGTATGTGGGGCCAGCACCCTACCGACTGAGCCACAGGCGCCGCCCTCAAATTTTTTCTTTTATTGACAGGTAATATTTTACATATTCATGGGGTACACATGAATATTTGTTACATGCATAGAATGTAACAAATTAGAATTTAACAAATGCATAGAATGTGTAATGGTAAGTCAGGATACTTGGAGTATCCATCACCTCGAGTATTTATCATTTCTACGTTTGGGGAACACCTCAAGTCTTTCTTCTAGCTACTTTAAAATGTGTAATATATTGTTGCTAAGTATAGTCACTGTACTTTCTATTGAACATTATAACTTATTTCCTCTATCTAACTGTATGTTTGTACCCATTAACTAACCTCTCTTCATCCCCCTCTCCCACCCACGCACCTTTCCCAGCCTTTGGTATCTATTATTTTATTCTCTATCTCCATGAAATCAAAATTTACTCCCACATAAGAGTGAGAATATGTGACATTTGTCTTTCTGTGTCTGGCTTATTTGACTTAACATAATGGTCTACAGTGCCATTCATATCGCTGTAAATGACAAGTTTCATTCTTTTTTTAATCACAGAATAGTATTCTGCTGTGTATATATAGGCCACATTTTCTTTGTCCGTTTGTCCATGGAGGAGCACCTGGGTTGATTCCATATCTTTGCTATTATGAATAGTGCTGCAACATGTGAGTACAAGAATCCCTTTAATATATTGCTTTCTTTTGCTGTGGATAAATAACCGATACATTGGGATTGCTGGATCATATGGTAGGTCTAGTTTTAGTTTTTGAGAAATCTCCATACCGTTTCCCATGGTAGTTGTGCTAATATACATTTCACCAACAGTGTATAAGAGTTCTCTTTTCTATGCATACTCACCAGGATCCATTTTTTGCCTTTTTAATAATAGCCATTCTAAATAGGATAAAAACAGTATCTCATCATGGTTTTGATTTGCATTTCCCTGATGATTAGTGATGTTGAGCGTTTTTTCATATACCCAGTGGCCCTTGGTATATCTTTTGAGAAATGTCTATCCATGTTCTTTGCTCACTTTTTAATGGAATTTTTTAAAATTGTTGAGTTGTTTGAGTTTCATATATATACTGGATGTCAGTCCCTTGTCAGACAGATAGTTTGAAAATACTTTCTCCCGTTCAGCCGGTTGCCTCTTCACTCTGTTGATTGTTTCTGTTGTTGTGCGGAAGGTTTGATGTTTAATATAGTTCTATTTGTCTATTTTTTGTCATCTGTGGTTTTGAAATCTTAGACATAAAAGCTTTGCCTAGACCAAGAACATGGAGTATTTTCCCTATTTTTCTTCCTAGTATTTTTACAGTTGGATACTTACATTTAAGTCTTTGATCCATCTTGAGTTGAATTTTTTTTATAGGATGAAAGATAGGTGTTCAGTTTCATTCTTCTGCATGTAGATATCTGATTTTGCCAGCACTATTTATTGAAGAGGGTGCTCTTTTCCTGGTTTACGTTCTTGGTGCCTATGTTGGAAATCAGTTGGCTATAAATATGTGAATTTATTTCTAGATTTCTATTCTGTTCCATTGGTCCTGTGTCTGTTTTAATACCAATACCATGCTTTTTGGTTACTACAGTCTTGTAATATATTTTGAAGGCAGATAGTGTGATTTATGCCTCTAGTTTTGTTCCTTTTGCTCAGTATTAGTTAAGCTATTTGGGTACTTTTTTGGTTCTAACAAATTTTAGGATTTTTTTTTTTCTAATTCTATGAAAAATTACATTGGTATTTTATCAGGGATTGCACTGAATTTGTATGTGGATTGCTTTGGGGAGTATGGTCATTTAACAATATTAATGTTTCTTCTTTATGAAGTATCTTTCCATTGTTTATGCCTTTCCCATTTCTTTCATTGGTGTTTTGTGGTTTTCCTTGTACAGATCTTTCACCTCAATGGTTCAATGGTTCAATGTATTCCTAGGTTGTTTTTGTTTTTGTTTTGTAGCTATCATAAATGGGATTGCTTTCTTGATTTCTATCCTCCCAGGGCTGAGACACAGAAGCATTTCCTAACTAATGGAATACAACGTTAACCACTTTTGCATTTCTGCTCAGGTCCAGAACCTTAGAGCTCACCCTCCAATCCCACCCTTGTGGAATATGGGAGCACGTCTGGGAACATCACATTCAGAGAATTGCCTTCTTGTCTGTTGTGTGGGTCCCACTCTCAAGAATTCATGGGGCCCCCTAAGAGAGCGAACTATCTTGGCTGTCTTGAAACCTGGACACAAAAACATCCTTGAAAAAGCGTTGCTGAAATCTCTATTACTGGAATGTGGATTAAAAGGGCTTGCTGGGGTGAGCTGCTAAATCTTTACAAATGTTTAGGATAAAGCACAAATGAGAAAAATATGTTCAGCTAGGCTTTTTGTTTCTAATGAAACTGTGTTCTTAATTCTCTTCTGTAAAAGAGAAATGTAAGCATTGTGCTCTAGCGGAATAAGCCAGGCCAGATCCCGAATCCATTGTCCTCGAGGAGCCACATTCTGTTTCTCTCCAGTCTGTCTCTCTTCCTCCTCCCACATCCATGACAAGGAAAGACAATATTTTTTGTACTATTATTTAATAGCAATATAGTGACTATAGTTACACACACCATGTTCTGGGCCACTGGCAAACATTTTAGATGGAGGTAAACACTTTGGTGGGATAAGGTTTTACTAATCAGAACAGCTAAAATGAAGCTGGCAGAAAATGGCAATAGGAAGAATGTAATTAAGGTGGTGCCTGTAGCTCAGTCAGTAGGGTGCTGGCCACATACACTGAGGCTGGTGGGTTCAAACCTGGCCCAGGCCAGCTAAAACAACGATGACAACTGCAACAAAAAAATAGCTGGGTGTTGTGGTGGGCACCTGTAGTCCCAGCTACTTGGGAGGCTGAGGCAAGAGAATCACTTAAGCTCAAGAGTTAGAAGTTGCTGTAACCCCATGGCACTCTACCCAGGGCGACATCTTGAAACTCTGTCTCAAAAAAAAAAAAAAAGAATATAATTAAATCAGCAAGGAAAGAAAACATCAAAAAGGAGGCAAAAAATATGAATAGAAGTTTTTCAAAAGAAGACAAATGATAAAAAAATATGGAAAAATGTTCAACATCACTATTCATCAGGGAAATACAAATTAAAACTACAATAAGATACATGTACCATCTTACCCCTAACCAGAATGGCCATTATTAAAAGTCATGGTCATTATAAAAGTTAAGAAACGATAGATGTTGGCATGAATGCAAAGAGAAAAGAACATTGTGCACTACTTGTGGGATTGTAAATTAGTACAACTTCTAAGGAAAACAGTATAGAGATTCCTCAAAGAACTAAAAATAGACCTACCATTTGATTCAACAATTCCATTACTGGGTATCTATCTACCCAAAGGAAAATAAACCATTCTATTAAAAAGACACCTGTACTTGGATGTTTATCACAGCACAATTCACAATTGGAAAGATATGGAATCAATTTAAGTGCCTTTCAACTCATAAGTGGATAAAGAAAATGTGACATATACATACACACAATTACATAGCATGGAGTACTAATCAGCCATAAAAAGGAATGAACTGGAGAACATTATCCTAAGTGAAGTTTCTCAGGAACGGAGCTAAAGAATGGGCACATGTGGGCACAAAGAGATAAAAAGGACATTGGAAATCAAGAAGGGGGCAAAGTGGAAGGGGGACAGGGTGAGTGATAAAAACCATTGAGTACAAGGCACACTGTTCTGCCTGTTTTTGTATAACTCACAAGCTAAGAGTAACTTACTTTATAAAGTAAGATATATTTCCATTGTTTTCAGGCTTTTAAAGTTTCTTTTGGGAAGTCAGCTGTTAGCCTTATTGTTCACTGCCCATTTGAAACTGCTGTGTCTTTTTTTTCTGGTTGCTTTTTTCCCCCCAGTGGTAAGACAGAATTTATTTCCGGAAAAGAATACAGAAAACACTAAAGCTCGTGGTAAGGAGGGAACACAAGTGGGGAGAGAAAAGCTTTCTCTGTTTCTCTCCCGATCTTTCCCCATCTCCCCCTTTAGGCTTTTAGTCTTGGGGTATATATAGGTATATGGGTTCCTTGGCCAGGAAACAAATGAACACAGTACCTTCCGCCAGGGGCAAGGTGAATGAATGTGTCAATGAACGAACACAGTCCCTTCAGCTGGGGCAAAGTGAATGAATGTATCAATGAATGGACACAGTCCATTCATGGAATTGAGGCCTGGGAAATTCACATGAAATTGACCTAGGCATAGGAAATGGGGGTTCCACATTTAGTCCTAAGTGTAAAGTGAAGGAGACCCCAAGGCACAGGTGTCTCCTCAGCAGTTGTCCAGGATTTTTGGCTATTGGAGCCTCCGGTGGAGGTTGGAGGTCCCCCTCCTTGCCTGTCATCCAGCCTGCACCAACACCACCAAGAAGGAAGTGGCAGGTGGGCCAGCTCCACTGACCTGGCTAGGGCACCAAATGTCCTGCATCAATTCTCCCTCTCTGAGTAGAAACTCTAACTGCTGTTAGGGAAAAAGGGCGAAGACTCGATCTAACTGCTTCCTGCTGATCGGGCGATGATAGAAGGGGGCAGTTAGGGTTTCTCTGGAGGGAGAGTGATATAGGGGTTCATGGACTGGAACCATCTTTATTGC
>CAUYRH010088619.1:0-15936 GCA_963574655.1 Perodicticus potto
GCCTGTAGTCCCAGCTACTTGGGAGGCGGAGGCAGGAGACTCGCTTGAGCCCAGGAATTGGAGATTGCTGTGAGCTGTGATGCCACAGCACTCTATCCAGGGTGACAGCTTGAGGCTCTGTCTCAAAAAAAAAAAAAAAAAGAAATATGAAAGTAATACAGTCTGTGTGTATGTATATAACAATTGGACACAAAAGCACATGTATATACACATAACTAAAATTCTTGAAACTATATTTACTACAGTTACATCTGGGATCTGGTAGTTTCTATTTTCATTTAGATTTCTGCTTATTTATTTAAGTGCTGGTCCCAATCCACTAAATTAAACTGATTTCACAGCACTAATCCTAATGGATCATGACCTATAGTTTGAGAAACATTGATTAAGTGGGCTTTTATCTTAGAGGAAGAATCAAAAGCAGGAATTCAGGAAAAAATGGTAAAAGGAAATACATCAAAATATAACCAGCAGTTTTATTTATTTATTTATTATTTATTTATTATTTTTTTTGAGACAGAGCCTCGAGCTGTCACCCTGGATAGAGTGCTGTGGCATTACAGCTCACAGCAACCTCCAATTCCTGGGCTCAAGCGAGTCTCCTGCCTCTGCCTCCCAAGTAGCTGAGACTACAGGCACCCACCACAACGTCCAGCCATTTTTTGGTTGCAGCCATCACTGTTGTTTGGCGGGCCCAGGCTGGATTCGAACCTGCCAACTCAAGTGTATGTGGCTGGCACCTTAGCCCGTTGAGCCACAGGCACCGAGCCAATATTGTACTTTCATATTAATTTGACTTAATTAAGAAAAAAGTTGGTTCTTCGAAAAGAAAAAAAATGACAACCTCTTGCTAAATTAACCAGAAATAGTAATAAAAGGATCTTAATAAGATCAATCAGAAAAAAAAAGAGAGAAATCACAACTGATCCATGGAAACACAAAATACCATCTCTGAATACTATAAAAATCTCTATGCACATAACTTCAAAATATAGAGAAAATGGAAAAATTCTTGGAAATACATAACCTTCCTAGGCTCAATCAGGAAGAAACAGAACTCCCAAACAGACCAATATGAACTAAAGAAATTGAAATAGTAATAGAAAACATCCAAATAGAAAAAAGTCCCAGACCAGATGATTTAATAGCCAAGTTTTACCAGATTTTAAAAGAACTGGTACCTATACTACAGAAATTACTGCATAACATAGAAAAGGAAAGAATCCTCCTCAGCTCATTCTGTGAAGCCAGTATCACCCTGATACCAAAGCTAGGAAAAGGACATAACAAAAAAGAAAACTACAGACCAATATCCATTATGAATATAGATACAAAAATTCTCAATAAACTCCTAGCAAATCAAATTCAGGTACATATCAAAGATGGTTCAACATATACAAATCTATAAATGTAATTCACCACATAAACAGAAAAACAAAGACTACATGATCCTCTCAATAGATGCAAAAAAAAAAAAAATGAGAAAATTCAGCACCCTTTTGTGATAACAACTCTCAAGATAATAGGCACAGATGGAACATACCTCAATATTATAAATCTCTGTATGACAAACCCACAGCCAACATCATGTTGAGCAGGGAGAACTGAAAATATTCCCACTTAAAACTGGAGTCAGACAAGGTTGCCCACTGTTACCACTATTTTTTAGAGATGGGGTCTCACTTTTGCTCACGCTGGTCTCAAACTCAATGAACTAAAGTAATCCACCTGCCTCAGCTTCCCCATGTGCTGGGAGTATAGATGTGAGCTATTGCACCCAACCAGACATAAACTTAGAGGGTAGTTCTTCCAACCTAAGCTTTCCTTGAGCCCTTACAAAAGAAGCACTTTTTCTCACTGAGGAAAAAAAAGGTAGAATATTTAAACACCTAAAAATACACAATTAGGAAATGGCAATATTGCCTAGAAAATAGCAAAATATTCTAGAATAATCCCTTTGCTAGGCAATAAAATACTTAAGCGTATACAAAATCTATCATTTTTATTCTTTATTCCTTTAGTCAATTTGTAATTATATAAGTAATTATATAATTATATACCTTCTGAGTAAAAAATGAATTCCTAAACAAGATACATAAGAACAGACACAAGGCCGAGTGTGGTAGCTCGCACCTGTAATCCCAGAACTCTGGGAGGCCAAGGCGGGCAGATCGCCTGTGTTCACGAGTTCGAGACCAGCCTGAGCAAGAGTGAGACCCCATCTCTAAAAATAGCTGAGCTTTGTGGGGGGCACCTATACTCCTAGCTACTCAGGAGGCTGAGGCACGAGGATCGCGTGAGCCCAAGAGTCTGAGGTTGCTATAAGTTATGACACCACAGTACTCTACGGAGGGTGACAAAATGAGACTCTTTTCTCACAAAAAGAAAAAAAAAAACCATAAATCCAAGCAACAAATTTTTGCTACATTAATTATTCAAAACATAAATTTTCCTCAGAAAGCATAAATACAAAAGTCTAAGTAGATAATCCACAAACTGGTAGAAGATATTCATAAATAACATAACTAGCCAAGGATTAAGAACAAGAATATTTAAATAACTTCCAAAAAAAAAAAAGAAAATGCAGGTTAAGATTATAGTGATAAGCATTTAAAATTAATCAAATTGGCAATTTTTTTTTTTGAGACAGAGTCTCACACTGTTGCCCAGAATACAGTCCTATGGTATAGCCTAGCTGACACCAACCTCAAACTCCTGGATTTAAGGGATCCTCCTGGCCCAGTCTCTGGAGTACTCAGAACTACAGGCATTCACCAGAGTGTCTGGCTAATATCTTTTTTCTATTTTTAGTAAAGACAGGGTTTGGCTCTTGCTCAGACTGCTCTTTAACTCCTAAGCTCAAATGACCCTCCCACCTTAGCCTCCCCAAGTACTGGGATTATATGAGCCACTTCACCTAGCCAAATTGGCAAACTTTTAAACTTCAACCACACCAAAGGATCAGGTAATATAAAGCAATGAAAACTTAAATATTATGGGGGAAAATGTAAATTGAATCATTACTCCGGTTAAAAAAAAAAAATGCACCATCATACAAAGTTCAATATTTCCACCTTACAATTCAGCCATTCTACTTCTTGGAAAAACTCTGGAATATACATGAAATGTATAAAAATGCTCATTAACTGATAATTGGATAAAGTCATGCCATGGAATACAACTGAAAAAATAAACACAACAATTATGTGGGTCAATATGAATGAATCTCAAATAATGATAAAATAAAAAGTAGCAATGAGCAGAAAAATGCATTTAGTATCATAGCACTTATCATAAGTTTAAACATGAAAAATAAAAGTCTTGATAGTTTAGAGTTATATATGTAGTAAAGATAGAGAAAAGACAGAAATGACAACACCAAATTAAGGTTAGTAAGTAAGGGATAGAGTAAAGAAGGGGGTAGGATGTGCACTCAACTGCATAAATAATGATAGGCACATTATTCTTTACATCTTTTTTGTATGCCTAGAATATTCCATAAATTTTAAACAAAAACTATACATAATGACTTATATGGCTTAAATTAAAGAAAAAAAACAGACTAATAGATTTTTCTAAACTCATTTCTTACCCAGCTGTAACATGAGCAAAGGGCAAATAGCAGTGCTTTTCGGTTTACTTAACCACCTTCCTTTACTAAAATAACTTCTCATCTTTGAATATAGTGCGCCACCTTGTGTCAAGAGCTTCTAACAGCTAAAAAATTCAGAGATTAGTTCTATATACATGGCTTACTTGAAAATATTAATATAAATTCCTTTATGCTGTGGCAGGAGGTTGACTATATTAAGTTCAGACATAAAAAAATGATATTTGAAAGTATTATTTTGATTCTGAACAAGTTGGAAATATTTTCATTCCTTTTTCATCTCACTGTATTTTCAGAGAATAACTAAGCTTTTTTTCTGTATTTTAAGTACATGAAATTTTTTCTAGTGAGTAAAAATTAAAAGTGATAGAAAGAACCTTACCTTTGAATGTGTGATTGATAAGGTGTCTACCCACACACGCCAGCCACCCCACTCATATTTGACTGCATGGTAAAGCAGGATTCTGAATATGGCATACACCATTTCTGTTATCTTTTGCTCATCTGAATTCTTAGGATTAAAATAGCAGAGAGAAAGCATCCACTCTTGCCACACAGAGCACTGGAGCAAGCTCCTAAAAATTATAAGAGGGTAATGAAATACTGAAAAAAAAACATCAGAAAGAATTCTAAAAAATAAAGATTTAGAACAAAATAAACCACAGTAACACCACGTTTATCTTCAAATAGCTCAATAACATAGTACTAAAACCTTTAATTTATACAGAACATTATTTAACACGCCTTAATGGAAAAATAAACATATGGAAGTCATTATGCATTTTTAAAGCAATTTTCCTAAGACAAAATAAGCTTATACAATAGTGGACTTGGACAATATAAATACATGTTTTCTGATCCAGCTTACCTCCTGTTTTCTCTGCTGTTATTAAAAAGCTTAATCATGTCAGAAAGAAAGGCTCTGCGAACCTCTATGCGCTCTGGGCACTGGAGAGAATTTCGAAGTAGGGTCGCAATTACTTTTAGTATCTCTGTAAGATAGTTTATAAATAAGTAAAAACCAGATACAACAAAAAAGTCATGATAGAAGGTCATCAATAACATCACAATTTCTTTAGTTTCTCTGACACAAATGTCTACTGAAAACATCCTCTTACTTGTTACAAAGAAATCTTCTACAGAAAAGAACACAAATTCATTAGAAAGCATTTATAAACAAGAAATTTTATTTCATGATTTGAATGTACAAAGTAAAGCTGATTCTTAAAAGTTAAAATGAAACAATTTAGATTATAAATGAATTGTATGATGGTAAAACTGATAATTCTCTTTAATCTCTGCCAAATGATAAAGTTGATCTTAAAAATAAACTAATAAAAACTCTATGATCAAAATCTCAGAAAAAGAGTAAGTTCTCAGATTCTTCAACACAACTTATGATATGCAGATAGCTTTCCCTTTATTACAGTGAACTTTAAAAACTGTAAAGATTTGTTTCCATAATTTTTAAAGTAAAATTACAGATAAATAATCCAAAGTAAATCAAAACATGTTCAAAATCCCTATTCCTGTTACCAACAAATGTAAACAAAACTGCTACTATCATGATCTTAGTCTAAAGCTGTCTCAATTTCCAGAACTTAAAAAAAAAAGAATCCTTTAAAAATATGTTCTTAACTTATTGATAGATTAATATCTTGTTTTGCAGAAGTCGCTAATGATTCCAGTAAGTCCGGGGAATTTGCTAATGATTCCAATAACTCCTGGGGAAAGAGCTGTACAGAGTGTCCATAAAGTTCATGTGCAGTTTAAAATAGTTTGACTTTAATCACTGCTGACCTATGGTTTCACTAGAAGAGAAAGAAAATTGTGTTCTTTGGTTGGTTGAACTAAAATCTACTGCTGCTGTCCAAAGAAGGTTTAGAACCTATTACAAGAAAGAAGCACCACACAGGAATTCCACATTCAAGTGGATGAAAAAATTTAAAGAAACAGGTTGTGTCAATGATAAGCCACGGTCTGGCACACCACGTGTTAGCGAAGAAACTATAGCATCTGTATAAGAAATCTTTGAGGCAAGTCCAAGAAAGTCATTAAGACAGGCATCCCTGGAGCTGAGGCTTTCAAAGTCTACTATGCAGAAGATTCTTCAGTCAAGATTTGATGTGAATGTGTACAGAATTAAATTGCATCAAATGTTAGAAGAGGAAGATCATGCACGAATTACTTTCTGTCACCAGTTCAATGAGAAACTTAGCAACGACGATGCATTTTTGAGTAATTTAATGTTCTCTGATAAGCAACATTCCTCATTATTGGCAGGGTCAACAGGCATAATTGTCACATTTGGGGAACTAAAATCCACATGAATCTGTGAACATGAAAGAGAGTCTCACAAAGTTAATGTGTGGTGTGCTTTCAGCAAAAATTGAGTCACAGGGCCCTTCTTGTTTGAAGGGGGTATTAATGGCCATAGCTATTTAGAAAAGCTGCAAAACTACTTTGTTCTTCATCTTGAACAATTAGGACCGATAGAGAATACTGTGTTTCAACAAGATGATGCTCCTTGTTGCTTTGCTTTGCATGTTAGACAGTTTCTACATGAGAAATTCACTAACAGATGGCTAGGAAGACATGGACCATTTTCCTGGCCTCCACGTTCACCAGATTTAACTCCACTGGATTTCTTTTTATGGGGACATATGACACTTAATGTTTATTCAACCAAACCTCAATCTTTAGAAGACTTGAAAGCTAGGATAACAGATGTGATTGCTAGTATTACTGAAAATCAGCTTGAAAATGTTTTCTGAGAACTACAGAATTGGATTACCCTTTGTATTGGTAATGATGGTGGACATGCTGAAAATTAACAAGAACGATAAATGTTTCTTCTCATTTTTACAGATTCTAGTACATATATTTACAAAGTTGCAACTACTTTAAATTACACATGAACTTTATGGATACCCTGTATTTCACTGTTGGGCATTGAGAATACTTAATTTTGCATCCCTTAATTAGCAAAGGATTGGTAAATGGAGAGCAGAGAAGGTTTGAATTTTTGGCACATGACTGCAAAAACCAGGTACATGTACACCTGTTTTAAAATTGCCCTTTAATTAACAAAAGCCTGCTGAAGATACTGATTCATATGGGAATTGGTTACAAATTCAGATTTTTATGCCATCTCATCACACATGACAGATACAACCTTATGCCCAATTCCAGGAGGGGCTGGATGCTGGTGTTTAAGAAAATATGGTCAGTGCCTATGAAGCCATGCACTAAGATTGTTTAACTTTTTGATTTTGATTATATCCAGAATTTGTAATTTTGCCACGCAAAACCTATAATGTTTTTATGAATTAAATATCACAGTATTTAAAAAAATATATGTGCTTGATCCAGGATCTTACTATAAGAAATAAAAAACAGGGCGGCGCCTGTGGCTCAAAGGAGTAGGGTGCCAGCCCCATTTGCAGGATGTGGTGGGTTCAAACCCAGTCCCAGCCAAAAACTGCAAAAAAAAGAAACAAACAAACAAAAAACAATTATAACTCTGAATTTGAAAGTAAAAGATACATAAAATTTTTACCCAATTAAAAAGTATGGAATTCTAAATGCAGAATACAAATGTCTTCATACAATAACTGAGAAAATGACAGGAAGGCTATGTTAATCAGTTTAATGAAAATAGTTAAGATTGTATATGAAACCAGAATATTGTACCCCTTGATTGCACTATTGTACACAGCTATGATTTAATAATAAAGACATTAAAATTTTAAAAAATAAATAAATAAATAAATAAAAAGTATGGAATTCTAAACCAGCCTTATGCCAAGGAGTCTGATGATTCTAAGCAATGAGTTCAAAATAGCAAATACAAAGATACCTATTAATAAAACTAATGATATTTTGGAATAATTTCTGAATTTGTCTGATAATAAATTCAAAAGTTCTCCACCTGAAAAATGATTACAGTGACGATGATAATCATAACGAGATAACTGCCACTAATTTTGAGGGTCTATTATTACAAGGCACTGTTTTAAGAACTTCCAGACATTAATTAATTTAATCCTTATACAATAAGTACATACTAATATACAATTGTAAACATAAGAAAACTAAAGCACAAAAATTAAGTAATATACCCAAAGTCACACAACTTGTAAGACATAACCAAAAGTTCACCCCAGGCAGCCTCTATTTTTAATCACCATACTATACTGCAGGTCTCTTCAGAGCCAGCATATTAGGTACTAGGGAAAATAATTGCTATGCGTCCCTATAAAATTCAGCTACTACCAGTCTGATATTATTAAGAGGAGAGTTCTCTCAGAGGTGAATAGGACAGGAAGGTTTCTACCTCATTAACAGAATTAAGGTGTCTATAAAAGAGGCTTAGCAAAACATCTGGCTAGCTTGATAGCCTGCCCTTCATCCTTTGTTGGAAGCAAGTAGCAGTCTTTAACAGATCAAATACAGAGATCTTAATCTGGGACTTTTCAACCCTAGAATTGTGAAGAAAGAAATTTCTATTCTTTAGAAATTACTCAATCTCAGATATTCTGTTACAAAACAAAGACAATACTATTTTCTAAAATTCTTACATGAGCAAGTTATCTTCCCTATAACCACCTAACATATATGATAGTTATATTAATATACATAGTATTTAAATTCAAGGTTTTCTCATCTTTTCACTCTCAAAATGGCGTTTCTCTCTGAAAGCTGAGGAAAATTAAACTTTGAAGTCATGTTTTTAAAATTAGCACTGAAGTAGAGAGCCATACAAACATACCTCACAACACACGAAAAGTAAACTTCAAAATCTACCAAGTGTATTTTAATGACATGATCATAAAAAGATGAAAAAATGTATACTTTCTATAAGGCTTAAGAATTTTAAATATCAAAAGACAAGACTGTTTAGCAAGACTGTGTTCACACATAATAAAGACAGATATTTCTCTATTCTAAACTTTCTGTTCTTATATGGATAGTACTTAAAGATGAAAGATACCTCCATGGTTCATGTAATTTTGCCTGACATCACTAAATAGCACAATCAAAATTTTGGTGAAATCTGAACATACATTAAATCAAGAGTTCATGCATATAACTGTTTAAAACTTTTTATATAAGACATTTCCACATAACATCAATTCAAGATTATATTCAACATATGACACAAATAAAACTAGTATGATATCCTTACCATTAGTAAAATATTCGTCTAACAATCTGTTTCAACATCAACTTTAGGTTTTTCATAGTGACTTTATTTTTAAATAGCAAAGTTTTTGTTAAAGTACATAAAATACGTACGAGGGTTTTGTATCTTTACTGAAGAATCAGGATCTGGATGCTGTTTATGTACCACCTGCGTACCAATTTGTTCTATAAGAATCTACAGATGTAAAACAATAAACAGCATTAGCAAATCACTGTATAAGCATCACTATTAATGAATTCTTAGTACAGTACTAATCAAACAGTGCTATAATGTCATGCTAAGTATTTTATGTATATAACATAACTTTAGTGGCCAAGCTCAGGGGCTCATGCCTGTAATACTAGCACTCTGAGTGGCCAAGACAGGAGGATAGTTTGAGTGCAGGAGTTTGAGATCAGCCTGAGAAAGAGTGAGACTCCCCATCTTTAGAAAAAACAAAAAATTAGCCAGGTGAAGGGCATATGCCTATAGTTCCAGCTACTCAGAAGGCTTAGGCAGGAGGACCACTTGAGCCCACAAGTTTGCACTTGTAGTGAGCTATTATGACACTACTGCACTCTAACTCAGGCAAGAGAGGAAAACTCTGTCTCAAAAAAACAAAAACAAAAACAAAAAACTCTTCAACATTGTAACTCTATTTTACTAAATTATAAAATGAGATATCAAATTGTCAATACAAAGGAAGAAATATTTAAACAAAAAAACTACACTATTTACAATATAATAGTTCACAAATAATAGGTTTCTAAAAATGCAGCCATATCGCCTTTATATAAATAATTTCAAAACTGTATACTACAAATATAAAATGATCCTATATTATCTCTTAACAAGCACTTTTATAGTAAGAAATTATTAAGAGTAAATCACAACCACTCTTACCTCAAACAGAACATTGTATGTGGTCATTGTGATTAAATTTGTCTGGAGCATGAGTCTTTCGGCTAGCAATGAAAACAATCCATGCCCAAGCATGATTTCAGCTTTCCTCCTGCAATTACACGTAGAGAAATCATCAAATGCAAAGTTTTACTGCACACTGCTCAGTATGCATGCTGAATAAAGGAAACACAAAACTTGTTTTCACATTACAAACAAATTCCAACTCAATTACTCTCCCAATTTTCTTTGATTTACAATTTTAAGGCCAGAAAATTTTTAAGTAGAGAAATACTAACTGTAATATAAGCAAAGCTGAAGTTTTATAAAAACAAGTTTGGCTATGTCATAGCACAACAAAAACCTCCACCAAAATCGTCAGAGCAATTATTTCTTTAACTAGTTGCTACTATTTGAAAGCGCTGAGAAAGGCTCTACCAGGGATAATCATCTAAAGCATAGTAAGTAGTTAAGGAGAAAAGCAATGTGGAGAAAAGGTAGAAGAAATGTAAAATAGTTTAACAAAATGAATACTATGGAAAACTAAGTACTAAAATAACCTTCCAAGCATAAATTTAGACACTAACGGATCAATCACAAACTTCAGTTCTACCCCTGGGGTCAGCAAACTTTTGCTGCAGATGGTTAAATAATAAATATTTTAGGATTTATGGACCTTATGATTTCTGTCACACCTCAACACCGTCCTTACATCATGAAAGCAGCCAGGGATAATACACAAATAAATTATTATAGCTGTGTTCCAATAAAAAATTACATGTGGCCAGCTGGATTCCTAAAAACAGCGGCTTACCAATACTTGTTCTACCCCTAAAATTTTTAATTTTTATAGTTAACTACTCTTAGGTAAAATATGAGTGTCTGTACTCAGATAAGAAAATAAGCATGGGAGTTTCAGTTGTTAGTTATGTATACAGCAGAATATACTATGTGACAACATCCAGGTTACCATATCACCATTATAGTATTCATAAAGCAAGTAATGATACAAGTCGCTTGAAAGGAAATCTCCTTAGTTTCTAGAATTCCATTTATCCAAATAATTCTCATAATTAATACAAAATACATGAATAATTTAAATAATTTTCATATAAAACAAAGTATACACTCCCATTCAACATTATTTTTAAAATATGTGCTTAATGTGATTAAGTTTGTAGAGCTTTACAAAATTTATTTCTTTTTAATTTCAGAATATTTCAGGGGTACAAACGTTTTAATTATATAAATTGATTAGGTACCATCTGAGTCAAATATAAAAGTGTGCCCATCACCCAAATAGCGTGCATTGTACTATTAGATGTGAATTTACCCATTCCCCTCTCCCCCCCACCTGCTTGAATACTGATGAGTATAATTTCCATATGTGCATGTAAGGGTTGATCAATTAGTTCCAATTTCATAGAGCATTTTGTGAATAAAAATAAAAGAGAGACTACAGACACCAAAGAACAGAAATGTTATTCCAAGGAAATTTACAAAATATATAAATAAAGTACAATAGTCCATTTTAGATTGCATACTCACTTTGGGGCCACATGTTTTAAAAAATAGCCCATTGCCTTAAGAGCTTGTACCCGGATTCCTTCACTTTTCGATGCCAAAAGTTTGTAGATAACACTGAATTAATAAAAATTAAAAACAAACTATTAAAATATGTATTATTTCATATTACTATAATCTTTATCAAGCATTGTGAGGGAATACTTCAGATTAGATTTCCTTTTAATGAAAACTAGGAAATGAAAATAAACTGGAATGCAGAAAATAAGGTGACTTTTCCATGCATATACTCATATACAACTTGTAATACATCAAGCAGACTTTGAAACACTATCTTTCCTCTGCTACACGCTTATCAATGCCCTTTAGAGTTTACCAACTTTTTCTGGTTACAGTAAATACAAAGAAAGTATTATTTACTGGTAGCATATATATTAATTTGTAAATAATTATCACTGTGAAAAAAATGACAAAAGGCTAGTGATCAATGATAATCAATATTACAAAATCAGAAAGATATGAAACCAAATGACACCTAAAAATAAATTTCATATTGAATTTTTTTTTTTTTTTGCAAAGTTTCACTTTGTTGCCCTCGATAGAATGCTATGGAGTCACAGCTCACAGCAACCTCAAACTCTTGGGCTCAAAGCGATTCTCTTGCCTCAGCCTTCCAAGTAGCTATGACTATAGGCACCAGCCACAATAGCCAGCTATTTTTAAAGACAGGGTCTCACTCTAGCTCAGGCTAGTCTCAAACTCCTGAACTCAGGCAATCCACCTGCCTTGGCCTCCCAGAGCTAGGATTATAGGCATGAGCCACTGTGCCTAACCTTCATATTCAATTCTTTTAAAACATACTATAATCTAATTTAATTTTTAAAAACCACTAAGAGCCTTCTATTTGAGGATAAGCAAGAGATAATGAAAATAATGTTTAGGCTGGGTCCAGTGTCTCATCTCTATAAACCTACACTTTGAAAAGCCACAGCAAGAGGACCTCCTGCTGGAGCAGGAGCAAGAAGTTCAAGACCACCCTTAGCAACAACCTAGTAAGACCCCTGTCTCTACAAAAAAAAAAAAAAAAAATTCAAAAATTAGCTGGTGTGGTGGTACACACCTATATTCCTAGCTACTCTACTCAAGAGGCTGAGGCAGGAAGATTGCTTGAGACTAAAAACTTGAAATTGGAGTAAGTTACAATGACCCCACTGCACTCTAGGCTGGGGAATAGTGTAAGAACCCTGTCTCCAAAAAAATTTACCTCATAATGAAAGCAATGTTTCCTTACTCATAAACATTTAGAACAATAATTAAAAAATTTATAATTCCTCATAAAAATTAAAAATTTCAGTGCCATCCTAGATCAAAATTTCAATGTCTCATAACTAAATGAAAGAATTTTGACCAAAAAGGAAAGATCTTCAAACTCTAATAATCACCAGAAAAGTAAATATATACAGACACACACATACACATTTTTTTTTTTTTTTTTGAGACAGAGACTCACTTTGCCACCCCCCTTGGTAAAGTGCCATGGTGTCATAGCTCACAGCAACTCAAAACTCTGGAGCTCAAGCAATTCTCTTACCCCAGCCTCCCAAGCAGTTGGGACTACAGGTGCCTGGACAATGTTCATCTATTTTTACAGAAAAGGAGGTCTCCCTCTGGCTCAAGCTGGTCTAGAACCTTTGAGCTCAGGCAATCCACCCACCTTGGCATCCCAGAGTGCTAGGATTACAGGCATGAGCACCAGGTCTTGTAAATATATTTTTTTAAGTTTGATTCCTTTTACAATATAAATTAAAAGCATACGAGTCCAAGCTCATAAAATGAGACAGCAGAAATCAGCAGAATCTAATTGGTCAACCAGCTAAGCACAAACAATGAATTTTGTAAAAATTACCTGGGTCTACTTTGTTTGTTAACCAAAGTTGAATTCCTATTTAACTCAAAAAAATACTTGACACATTACAGGAAAAAAAATCCTGTAGTACTTCAGTAAAATGTATATATTTATCAAAGCATAAAAAACTTATAAATATATATAAATTTATCTAGCTAGAAACAGAGGAAAGCATACGGAAGATAACAAAAACCCATGAGAAATAATATTGAAATTTGGGAATACTTTTCATTTAATATGCCTACAATTGTATAAAGAAATGTATATAGAAATTTCAAATATATACACATATTGTGTGTATAGACATATATGCAGACACATACATAAACACACACACACACAAATAAACTTTTTTTTTTTTTTGAGAAAGTAACTTGCTCTGTCACCTGGATAGAGTGTAGTGACCTCATCATAGCTCAATATAACCTCAAACTCCTGGGCTCAAGTGATCCTCTTGCCTCAGCCTCCTGACCATCTGGGACTATACATGCATGGCATGACACCCTGCTAGTTTTTCTGTTTTTAGTAGAGACAGGTCAAGCTCTTACTCAGACTGGGCACAAGCAATCCAGCCTTGGCCACCCACAGTGTTAAGACAACAGGCATGAGCCACAGTGCCCAGCTCATATATACATTTTTGAACTGAAGGATACTTTGAATAGTAAAATTATTTCACTCTGTTCACAGAAATTTAAAATGATAAAAGCTAATTAGAGTCCAAAAATTCAAAACAATTTAAGCAAAGCATATGAAGAGATCAACAATGAATCAGAAAACATCATCAATTCTAAGGAAAGATAAGTGCTGCAAGATGGTAACCAAAGTTCAATATCAGAGATAATGTTTAAATGATTTCATGGCAAAGAAAAATTTTATTTAACAACTAAATGTTAAAATTTCAGTCATTTGACAGAAATTAAACAGCTACTCATAATTTGGAAATGCTACTGACTACTGTAAAAGTTTTTGGCATTCACACATTATCTTGCACCAGTAAAGACCACTTTCCTCTAATTGTCACCATTCTAAAAGGTGCTTATAATTCATTTGACTTTCAGTTATCATAAAACCTTCACTAAATTGATCTCTATTCCTTTTGTGTTGGTCGCTGAAAATTAGAATGGAGCAAGCAGAAGAAAGGATTTCTGACATGGAAGACAAAGCTTTTGAACGCTCTCAAACCTCGAATGAGCAAGAGAAATGGAAGGCAAAAACAGATCACTCTCTCAGAGACCTCTGGAATAACTCGAAGAAAACCAACATTCGCCTTATAGGGATCCCGGAAAGCAATGAAGCGGCTTGACAAGACACAGAGTCTCTTATTCATGAGATTATGAAAGAGAACTTTCCAGACTTGCCAAGAGATTCTGAAATTCAGATAGCAGACAGTTTCAGAAGCCCAGCACGACTCAACCTGAATAAGACATACACCAGGCACATCATAATTAAGTTCACTAAAGTAAATATGAAGCAGAAAATTTTGAAAGCAACCAGACGCAAGAAATCGATAACCTACAAGGGGAAGAATATTAGAATAACTGCAGATCTCTCTGATGAAACCTTTCAAGCTAGAAGAGAATGGTCATCGACTTTTAATCTCCTAAAACAAAAGAACTTTCGAGCCAGGATCCGGTATCCACCCAAACTGAGTTTCATTTATGATGGAGAAATTAAATACTTTAATGACATCCACATGTTGAAGAAATTTGCTATAACCAAACCAGCTCTCCAGGATATTCTTAGACCTATCCTCCATAATGACCAGTGTAATCCTCCAACACAAAAGTAAACTCATCTGGAAACTTTTTATCAAATTCCAACTTCCACAACAATGAAAGGATTAAAAATTTCCACTAGATTTTCTCAAGATTTATCAATATTTTCAATTGATGTGAATGTTTTAAATTGTCCTCTAAAGAGGCATAGATTGGCTAACTGGATACAAAAACTCAGGCTGATATCTGCTGCATATAAGAATCTCAACTTAAAAGAATAATTTAGACTCAAGGGGAAGGGATGATCATCTATATTCCAGGCAAATGGAAAACAGAAAAAAGCAGGTGTTTCAATCTTATTTGCAGATAAACTAGGCTTTAAACCAACCAAAGTAAGGAAGGATGAAGATGGACATTTCATATTTGTCAAAGGTAATACTCAATACGATGAGATTTTAATTATTAATATTTATGCACCCAACCAGAATGCACCTCAATTCATAAGAAAAACTCTAATAGACATGAGTAACTTGATTCCCTCCAGCTCCATAGTAGTTGGAGTTTTTAATACTCCTTTAGCAGTGTTGGATAGATCCTCCAGTAAGAAGCTAAGGAAAGAAATTTTAGATTTAACCTTAGCCATTCAACATATGGATTTGACATCTACAGAACATTTCATCCTAATAGAACTGAATACACATTCTTCTTATCAGCCCATGAAACATACTCCAAAATTGATCACATCTTAGGTCACAAGTCTAACCTCAGCAAATTTAAAAGAATAGAAATTATTCCTTGCATCTTCTTGGACCACAATGGAATAAAAGTTGAACTCAATAATAACAGAAATCTGCATACTCAAACAAAAACATGGAAGCTAAATAACCTTATGCTGAATGATAGATGGGTCAGAGACTAGATTAAGAAGGAAACCACCAAATTCTTGGAACAAAACGACAATGAAGATACGAATTATCAGAACCTCTGGGATACTGCAAAGGCAGTCCTAAGAGGGAAATTTATAGCACTGCAAGCCTTCCTCAAGAAAACGGAAAGAGAGGAAGTTAACAACTTAATGGGACACCTCAAGCAACTG
>CAUYRH010088620.1:0-60533 GCA_963574655.1 Perodicticus potto
GCATAATGTGCTTCATATACAATCAGAAATATTTTGATCATACTGTGAGAGATAGCCCTCATAGCATTTTCTTAATCACTATATAAAGACATTGATACTCTACATTTAATAAGTTTCACCAGTACCCTACTAAGATGCACCGTAGGTGTGATTTCTTATGACATAAATGCTTTAGCTGTTACTATCCTCTAATGTAACAATTTAGTTTCTTCTTTATACTTAGAAGACCTCTGTGAAATTATTCTGGCTTATTGATTTAAACTCTATGAGTACATGCTTCAAAAGGATTTGAACTTTAGAATAATTTGAAATGGTGTTTTTTATTTTTTATTGACTAAAATCTCAATGTTCCGAAAGATGTCACATTCAAACTTTCTTAATCTTTGCTAAATTTTTGGTGTGTTGACAAAGAAACTGTAATAAAATCAGAGATACATACTTTCAGTTCTGATTCGATTACTAATCAACTCAGTGTAAATTTGGACGCATGACCTGGGATTCTCCCTGTTCCTTCACTTTTATTTGAGAATGCAGAGCAGATAATCCTGGATGCTCCCTTCTGATCCTGAAATACATTGCTTCTCTTCATTAGAATAGATAAACCAGTACTAAATAAATTCTTGAATAAAAAAGTATAAAGAAATCCATGAGCTGGTGCTGCCCCCTATTGTAGATTGTTTTATTCAGGCTTCAGACAGGATTGAGGGGTTCAGCAACACTAGACAAATATTTAGTCACCCAAAATACTTCAATTGCTTCTCTGGAACACCCCCCATTGGCCTATTTCTTCAAAATTAAGAGTTTTAAAAATAGTTTTGCTCCAGCTGTTTGCTTTCATATGTTGTAATGAAAAAAATTTAAATCCAAATAAATTTTACCAGGACAATTTGAGCATACATGTTTTTAAAGTGGTTTGTGGAAAAGATCATATAATTTTTCTAAACAAATTGCTCGAACCTGGATTGCAGATGAGCTGCCACCATTTTAAGTGAACATGTTTTACCTGAAAACAGAAATATTAAGTATATTTTAAGAGAATCTGGAATTCAATAATGTGATGATAGAAAGATAATATACATCATCTCAAATGGAAAATATTTAGCTGCAAATTAGTAATAATTTGTATAATTACTATCTAACAAATAGTAATTTTTCCAGTCCCAAAATTATTTTGTTACATTTATATTAAAGAATTTTCCACCAAGTATTTCACTCTAAGAAGTTATGCTGTATTTAAAAACAGATCATTCCCATTGCTGGCAATGTTGCAACTAGGTAATCTTAAAACCTTCTTGGTTTAGAACTCCTGAAGTCTAGCTGTGATATAACCAAAAGCTAAATGTAAAATGTAACTTCTAGGAGATTAAGAAATTTTAATAGTCTGAAGCAAAGAATAATCTGAAATATCTCTCTAGTAAGTTTAGACTGACACTTTCTTTAGCATCTTACAGGGAGTTAGTCACCCACTTCATCAGCAGCTAGTAATGAGGTTTGGGCTTTAGGCAAAGTGGACTATTAGAGACACCCTCTCCCCCCCCAATAAAGACGGAATCCTTAAAGTTCAAGTATACAGCATGAACTAGAGAAAAATTCCCTTCCTGTCAAACAAAGAATAAGAGAAAGCTTGGCTGTTTTAACCAATATTATAGGTGGAGAAGAATCGTTTCTTAAAAATTCATAAACAAGAATTTTCCATATAATTTAGCGGTTTACATTTAAAATATGTAACATGACTTAGGAATTACCAAACTGAAGTGATAACATAAAAAATTGTCTGTAGTGGATAACATCAGTAGAACACGAACAGGAACAAAAGAACACTTTCCTGCAGACAGTTCACCCTCAGACAAGACCTCGTTCGAGACTCATAGCCGTAATCCTACATTTCAAAACACATGCAGTAACATTTCCCCATTCTCTTCTATTTCGGTTTCCCCGGGTTTCTGTGGTAAAACACACACACACACACACACACAATCAAACAAAGATGACGGAGACGGAGCCAGGCTTAAATAATGCCTTCGTGGACAGCGATCTTGCTGGGTTTCCTGGTGCAAGATAACTAAATCTCTATTTTCTCGGATGCAAAATGGGAATTATTATAGTTATTTATCTAATAGAGTTATGAGAATTAGATAAGAAATGGAAAGTCCTTAGAACCAGAACCATGCCTGGCTTATGGGATATCTTAAAAGTAGTTAGCCAGTTTTTATCACCATCTTCATCAATATCATTTTGTTATCATAGGCGATTAGTTACATTATCACACCTGCCTCACGAGTAGGCTGATTTTACTCCATATGAGCCCGGGTGCACATCCATCTGGCCTAGCATTAAATCTTCAGGTAAAGCTAGCATCTGTGCATCTCAAAACTATATGATTTCACTTTACAGTCTCCTTTGCTGAGAAGCAGCAGAATTAAGAACTTCAAAAAAATGGGACGGGCGCACATATGCTAGCTAATTACAGAATACGTTTTTAGATTTTGCTGTTTACTTTTCTGTCTAGGTATTATATGTAAAGGCACCACCATAACCCTAGCCCTAGGGGAACAACCCTTCCCCCACCTTGCAAACACACCAGTGAACACGGCACCAGCCCAGCCTGGGCACCTGGAAACACGGTGAGAACAATCGGCCTCAGCAGATTTATGGTTGCACCCTTGAGACTGGGCAGCGCTACCAGATCTTGCACTAACTACTTTGCACCTGTTCTATGCCTTCTTCCAGGGAGATTTCGTGTTTCATACCTTTTATACAATCCTTTGATTTTCTTTCATTACAACACAACAGGGGAAGAACCGCCTTAGTACCCTTCCTTCTCATTACCATCCACTCGTGAAATTTGTTCTTCCGCTGAAAAATGAAACTAGCATTTACTTCACGATGTAGTTGTGACAATCCAGTGATATTTATTTTAAACACAAAATTTTATTTGTTTTATGCAATAATAACAGCTCTGTGCTGCAAAGGTTAAAGCAAGAATAAAGGATATGTGATTTGCTTGCTTTATCCTTGCTGAGGGATAGAGCACTCCAGGTTCAACTCTGTCTCTTTGAACCCTTAGCACAGTGTCAGACTCATATTAGAATTTTCATTTGTTGAACAAACATTCAGTGGCACCTGAGACGTACAAGACATTGTCCTGGACTTGTGGTTTTCTGTAATAAACAATCAATCCCTGCTTTGCTTGATAAAATCTCCTAAATTGACCTTCTCAATTGCACTTACCATGCATTGAGCCTGCAGATGTGGCTGTAAATGTACCTTATATACCTCCAGCAGTGGCAGGAAGTTTCCCTGGGTATATGACAGCCTGCCTTAGCTGTGTGATTAAATACGACAGAAATATATGATACAGCACCTGAGATGCTGCTTATGGCCGGTCCTTCTTTCAGTGTGCTGACCTCCATTGAGCATGTGTTCACTGTAGTCCTCAAAAATGTGTGTTTTCTTTTTTTTTCACCGTTTGTCCACTACCTATGAGCCCATGAGAACAATACTTAATATTTTTCATTTCCTAGTTCCCTCTGCATTGAGAAATGGCTTAGTGCCTGAATTAAGTAGATGCTCAATAAAGTAAGTATTGATGGAAGGAAATACTGGAAAGGATGGTAAAGACTTTTACTAATTACTGTAATGGATACTTTGAAAGTACGTACACTTACTGTATTTTTATTTATTTAGCAGATAGTGAATGGATGTCTAGTATTATCACTAACCACGCTAAGTGTTATCACGTGGCATATTATGCTGCCTTGATTGGAATGTCTCTTTTTGCCTTTCTTTTTTCTGAGATTTATAACTAAAGAGGACTCAAGGAAAAGGGAAATGCTTTCTATAAAATTATGGAAAAAGATCTATTTTAAACATTAGCTATCAGCCAAACAGCTGAATTTGATATTCGTTCATTAAATCCAGAACCTTGGATTTCCTAACTTTGCTTCTTTCAATATAAATTAAATCAAAGCTTGAACATTGGGGAAAAAAAGAGTAAAAAGTGTTCCGATGCTGCAATAGGGGCAATAGTGATGCACACCCTGGAATCACTACAGCAAGTCTACACTTGAACGTAAGTTATCTATTTGACCGGAAAGTCAGTGAATGGGTGTGGAAACCTCAACTTCCTTTCCTGTATAATTTCTAGAAATCTGGTCCCTCAATAAAATCATTTTAAAATGCGCCCTTCACAGAGAGTTACAAATTCTAGCAGTTTTCCTGCATGATACATAGGCACTAAAATTATATTTGAAATGTAAATTCATATTTCAAAAAGTGGATTGCATTTTACCATAGTGACATTTAACGTCAAAAGTTTATAGCAGCACGCTTCACAATTGCAAAGATATGGAAACAACCCAGGTGCCCTTCAGCTCATGAATGGATTAATAAATTGTGGTTTATGTATATCATGAAATACTATTCAGCCATAAAAGATGGAGATTTTGTTTCTTTTGTAATAACTTGGATGGATTTGGAGAACATATTCCCCGGCAAAGTATCATTAGAATAGAAAAACCAGCATCTCATGTCCTCGGTACTAAATTGGAACTAGTAGATTAACAACTACATGCTGACATTAGGACAAAACCCAATTAAATCCAAGTAGGGAAGGGGGAGAAAGGGGTTGGATAAATTCCAACCCAATAGATATACTCCATGGGTATACAGCACACTTTGTACATGAAGGACACTACTATAAATTGGACTTTAACTTTGCAAAAGCAAACTATATAATTTAATTGTATGCACCCCCATATTCATCTGAAATAAAAAAATAAATAAATATTTGTAAATAATTCAACTATATAAGAAAACTAGTTACTACTAAGCAACACTACAATAAATAACTTTAAAAGTATTAAATTTATATAATAAAGCAAGGGCCCCGAATAAACCTAATAATTAATAAAACATTACTTCAAAAAATCTCTCTGGAAAAAAGTACTCAATGACGCAATCACAAGTCAAAAAGTAAAACAGTATTTTGCCATTAACCATATCCTATTTATTTAAAAGTCACAAGAAATGTGAGAAATCAGGAAATCACAAATTGAATAAAATAGCTCCTGTTTGTCTTTAAATCGATTTTACACAATGAGATACCACTAAGAAATACAGAAATTATAACATAAATTGTATTACAAAATATTGTGCATGGTATTACGTTTTAGAGGAAGTGAAATTAATTGTACCTGTAAGAGACAGGTAGAGACATGTTAATACCACAAAGCTTTACACGGGAATTTTAAATGTCACATCTTATTCTAGGATTTGTGCAGCAGGTCTTGAAATACAGAGATTTAGACAAGTAAAAATCAAAAGTTTGTATAAATACATTTTCGGAAGATAATGTGTCTGGTTTTCCTATATTAAATGTCACACATCATTCCAGGAGATGCATCTGTCTGCCTAACATTGCTATTGTGTTTTCTAAATGTAAGGCAATTAATATTTTATAAAGCAGCTTTTACGTTTTTCAGAAACAAGCTAGCAGCAGCATGTAAAAATGCACAGTACAAGAAACTGAGTAGAACAACTTTACCATGAAAAGAGGAATATAATTTAAAAACAGAGCACCTTTATTTCATTTCACAAAGAACTGTGGGCTAAGGCCCTCATCTCAAAATAAACCCATCTGCGACCACTCAGTCTCTCTTTATGTAATAAAGAGCAGATAAAGAATACATCCCATTACACTGCCTGTTGTTTTTTTATCAACCTGACCAATTTTACACAATGAAATGCCACTAAAAACTATTGGAATTAGAATGTGAATTGTCCAAAGAGTTATTTTTTTACTGAAAAATATATTGCCACTGCAAGCAACATTTTATACACATATGACAAAAAAACACAGTCCACAGTCTGTGTCCGAGCAGGAAGCTGAAATTCAGTAAGAGGTACATTAATCAGAGCGTATTCACTTACACATTATGCATTTAATTAACTAGTACACGCAAGACCAATTGACACTTTATTGTTGGGCTTTTATAATGTTTACTGATAAGCTTTAGATGTCAGAGAAGTAGCATATTTTGTGTTTTTTTTATTACTTTGCGTAGATACGTATTTATCTGTCCTGTAAATAACAAGCAGCAAAGCAGCATTCATCAGCATCAGAATCTGAGGCTTTTGCTTTTATCAAGTGCTGCGTGAAATGTCACATTTCAAAATTTAGAAAACATAACTCCAATTCTTGCCATTAGAACAATATGGTGGTCATGAAAGATCCTTTTGAAAAAAAAACATTTATGTCTTCTGTATCATAGCACATGGGCTACACAGGTACAAAGGCAATTTTAGAGATTCAGCTACACACATTTCATATGCATATAAGGCATCTATGACCAAGAGAGGTTGTATGTTAAGTGATAAATGTATTACATATAAATGTATTAAAAGCAAGTTTCTTCTTCTTTTATTTATTTATTTTTTTGAGACAGAGTCTCACTATGTTGCCCTGGGTAGAGTGCTGTGGCGTCACGGCTCACAGCAACCTCAAACTCTTGGGCTTAAGCGATTCTCTTGCCTTAGCCTCCCAAGTAGCAGAGACTATAGGTGCCCGCCACAACGCCCAGCTATTTTTTTGTTGCAGTTGTCATTGTTGTTTAGCTTGCCGGGCTGGGTTCAATCCCGCCAGCCCTGGTGTATGTGGCCGGCACCCTAACTGCTGAGCTATGCTGAGAAACTTAAATGCAAGTTTCTTATAAGGAGACTGATGTCTCTCATTTGCTCTTGACTGGCTATGGCTATGGCCAGCGCCGATCCTGGTAGACTGATCCTACCTCCACATACAGGCAGCTCCTAGATGTCCATGCCAGACCATGAGGGAAAAGCTAAGTATTAAGATTAAAAATATATATTGTTTTATTTTGTAATAAATCTCAATTTCCCAGTGAAACTTTTATAAATTTCACAGAATGAGGTTCTGATGTAGGTGCACAATGAAACATAGAATTTCAGTCTGCTTTACTTTTTCTTTTGAAAAATAAAGAAACAGTTCTTTTCCTATGGAATCAAGCTTATCTTCTGTAACAGGACATGATGATGGAAGGGGGGTTAGGAGAGCATCCAAGACAGAAACCATGTTATTTTACCCCAACAAAGATTGCCCTAAAAGGCCACATCTCATACCTATTAATGTGAGAGCTCAGGGATTCATTATCCCCATATCCCCATATTTATAGTGTCTGAAGTGTTTGTCATATTTTGAGTCATAGCCTTTCAGGATGAAACACATTTAGATTGTATTCATTTTTACAGTTAGACTCTTAGCCTACCTCTCAAAGCTAATACTCAACAATAATCTGCAAAGCAGAAAATAATACTTGCAAATAATTGGGGATGGACTGTAAGCCTAACTCAACTTTCATCATTTTTTTTATTAACCATATTGATTGGTGAGTTGCTGCATGCCTCTATCTTGATGAACGCTGTGGTGGAGATCTTTCAAAATACATGAAGTCCTGAAATTGGAAAAATAATTAATTAATTATAATTAATTAATTAAATGGAAAAATAATTTTAAAATAATTAATTTAATTAAATTAAGCTAATTAAAAACAACTAATTTAATTGATTATAATTAATTATGTAAATTGAAAAATAATTTCAATTAGATTGAAATCCGTAAAATAACAGATATTATCTTTTATAGTTTATTAGAGAGACCTCCAATTCCAGTTAAAAATAACTAAAGCTCATGACATCTTTCTGTAGACAGTTTAATGTAAAGAACTGTTTAATGTAAAAGAGTAGCCATCACCAACTTGAAACTGTTGGCTTCTACTCTTTGGTAGCAATTTACTAAATTTCATCATTAACAGGTGGAAACACTCTGACGCTATCAGGATAGTAACACATCAAGGAGAATACTGACAGAGAGCCGTTGGGAAGAGGGGAAAGTATATCAGCTTTAGTGTCATTTCACTGAGAAATCATATGACAGGCATTTTTAAACAGTGAGAACAACTAATAGAGGCAGTGATGCAATTACACCCACCGTACGCCTAGTATCTTCTAAGTCCTTTACTGCCATTTTACTCATACGATACCTAATATTTATAACATTGTAACATAAAAGCATTTTCCTCTTCATTTTACCAGATGAGGAAACTGGGACTTGGAAATGTTAATCATTTTGCAAAACATGTAACTACTAAGTGGCAGATAGAAGTTTCCAAGATTATTCCCTTTCTACCATTCAGCACTGCCTCACATCAGAAAGAACCATTCTTTTAGGATAACTAAAAAAATAAAAAAATAAAAAAGACGTACAATGAGGAAGCAAGCTCCAAAAATCATGGCCTTCATCTTCACATCCAGGTCCATCGGGAAGCGGATATCAAAGTGGTCAGCATCCGCCATGGCCGATAACAAACCATTCCACTTCCGAATGATGCTGCCGATGTTGGAGACACCATCCAGGGATTTGACCTAGAATGACAAGGGTGTGACTTGAAGTGATTGAAAGGCATTCGATTCCATGGTTTAGACTACGCAGGAGCCATCACCCTGAGACAGCATGTAAACAATGCAGGAAAAGACATGGTCATTACATAACTTCAGAGAAGGAAATTACAGGCAAGAAGGGTTAATAATTTAGCTGGGGAACAACTTATAGTTCTCAGGCTATTGCCTCTTTTCATCTTCAAATGAGTGATCAGGGGACCTTGTCAGAGGGTATGATTTCAATTGATTACTGCATTCCCCGCTAAATAGCCAAGGGTGAGAATTAGGAATTAGGAAGGGGTCGCTTCCAATTTAAGGAAACCTAGGAGAAAGCAGAGAGGCATGGTACTGTCACATCACTCAAGTGCTTGGAAGTCAGATCCACCTTGTCTCCTTAATACACCAAAGGGCTTCAGTTTCTAAAAGGTGAACCCTAACACTTACAACATCCAAATGGTAACGCGTATGGTCAGGTGACATTGGGAATGACCACACACAGCTTGCCCTGGCAATTTGCCTTATCTCTATCAGTCTTTGAATAAATAGGCAATACTAAATAACATTGTGATGCAAAATGAGAACTAAGAAAAATTTATTAGGTATCACAGGAGACAATCAAATAAGCAACTTTAGTAGATGGTGAGTCTTACGAAGCACTCAGAAAAGTACTCTTTAGGAAGCCCAGTAAATGTTTCTAGGAATTTCCTTTGTCAGATGCATAGAATGTTGAACAGTTATGTTGTAGCCACCGAGATGAAGGCAAAGCAATCTCTTATTAGTTCTCCCTGTTATCAATGCTGTCCTATTTCTTGAGGCTGCTGACAGACTTCTATCATACAAATAGGCAATTTGCATAATCTTAGGAATCCCTATGTTCTGTGCTATACTGGGCATTTGCATTACCTAGAATCTATATTCTCAACAATACTGCTCATTGCATATAGCCAAAAGCTCAATGAGTGAATTACATCAAGCTGTTTGTTCTCAGAAGGTTTAATGTCGTAAATGGCTTCTTTTTATTTTTATCCAGCTGAAATCATAAAAAGAGAACTCCCATTTTGGAAAATCCCAAACAATCCACTAAAGATAATTTTAAAATCCTTTTATGCCAACTGGTTAAGTAATTCTTTTCCTCATACTGTTTTATTAATTTACATGAAAAAAGTCTAAAACTAGATCATTCCAAGGTCTGTTAGTATGTATAGGAACCATTCTATTTACATATGTTCACCTCAAACACAGAGTCTGAGCCACAGCCGTAGGTTGAGCACGGCCCGCGCACTCTCATCACATTCCCCTTCTCCTCATTTTGGATGCTGTAAACCGCCCTGCACAAATTCCAATGTTCTGCAACAAAGCCGAGGGTGACACCGGGGGGACACTGCACCTCCAGCTGCAAACAAGGAGTGACGAAGGTTAGATGCTCATGTAAATGTACACATATGCCTTCAGACACACCCCACAGATGTACTTGTGTTCAGCCAAGGACTAGGAAATCATTACTAACAGAGAACATTTCTGATTTTAGGAGTATGTTTCCATGAGCAGGAGGCTCAGGGATAAGGTCATATTTCCTTCCTCCTTCTAAGAGGAGGCTTAATTATAGCTTGTTAAAAAACAGGCAGTTGTTCCAACTCTGTATCCCTAACGTACAGCTTCTCCTGGGCTCCTCTGTGTGAAACCCCCAGCACTTGGCCACAGGGCAAACCTGCAGGAACACGCTGGGGCTTACACAGGTGGCTGTGCAGTAATTGCCCTTAGTTCCCGAGGCAGGAGTCTCCTGTCTTCTGACACAGTACATGAAACAGTAACAAGCTAACTTTGTGGATTTTAAGGAGGGTAAAAATGGCATCTTAGGCACATCAATCATAATAGAATACAAAAGAGAAAAGCCGGATTCTGAAGATAGTATATTATGACAAGAATACAGTGTGTGCATGGGTACATAAAACTAGTTTTTAAAAGACCTTCAAAATTTTGTTCACTACCCTATTTTAGCTAAGTATCTTTATAATATTCCTTTGTAAAGAATTAAGATGTTCCTATTTAGAAATAACCAATGAGGCATAAACATTAAATTCTTCTGTAAAAGTGAAATTTCTATGCATGATTTCTCCGGTGTATCATGTATTTTCCCAAATTTGGGGAAAGGATTATGCAGGATATGGGGCAGGATTATCTAGCTTCATTAACTGTCAAATCAAGATATTATTGTTCATATACAAAATTCACAACTATATGCAAACATAAAATTTGATAGCTTCCTATAATTGATAGCTCATAAAATTTTCAGCCTAAGAGATAAAAATCAAAATCGTATAAAAATAAATTACTAAAAAGTATCCATGCCATGATATACATAAAACGGAATGAAGTACTGATCTACGTAATAACTTGTCTGAATATCAAGGTAATTACACTGAGTAAGAAAGGCTGATCCTGGTGGTGCCCGTAGCTCAGTGGGGAGGGTGCTGGCCACGTACATCGAGGCTAGTGGGTTCGAACCTAGCCCGGGCCAGCTAAGTCAGCAATGACAACTGCAACAACAACAATGAAATAGCCGGGCATTGTGCTGGATGCCTGTGGACCCAGCACCTTGAGAGGCTGAGGCAAGAGAATCGCTTAAGCCCAAGAGTTTGAGGTTGCTGTGAGCTGTGACACCACGGCACTCTACCCAGGGTGACAGCTTGAGACTCTGTCTCAAAAAAAAAAAAGGCTAATCCTGAAAGTTGACATATACGATTCTGTCTATATAACATTCTTTTGAGAAAATTATAGGGATTAAGGATGAAGAGGAGGGAGGAAAGTGAGAGTGGAAATAAAAGGGAACTATTGTGATGATGAAACTGTACCCTGTTCTCATAGCAATCTACAAAGCTGACACAACGGCATAAACTAGACAGATTCACACATACATACACACAAAGGAATACAAGTAAACCTGAAGAAAAAATATGTGAGAAAGATATGTGAAGATACGGGGAAAAATTCATATATTGAACTGTTTGTATTTTGATTTATTTTCTGCTATCCTAGATTCCTGTAATTTCAGAAAGCTATTATGTACAGGCTTTGGTTAAAAAACACAACTCGTGGCTCAGCGCCTGTGGCTCACGGGGCTAAGGCGCCAGCCACATACACCTGAGCTGGCGGGTTCAAATCCAGCCCGGGCCCGCCAAACAACAACGACGGCTGCAACCAAAAAAATGGCCGGGCGTTGTGGCAGGCGCCTGTAGTCCCAGCTACTTGGGAGGCGGAGGCAGGAGATTCGCTTGAGCCCAGGAATTGGAGGTTGCTGTGAGCTGTGATGCCACAGCATTCTATCCAGGGTGACAGCTTGAGGCTCTGTCTCAAAAAAAAGAAACAAAACAACACAACTCACAAATATGATGAAAAATGCCTACTACTTCCAAAAGAGTTGAGGGTAAGAGGGATAGATTCACTTCAAACAGCAGGATTTATTATAAAAACAAAAATGACAAAGGGAAGAGATACCTGAGAACATTTACCGAGTGCTATATTATTTGCCAGGCTCTGTGCTAAGGAATTGACTTACACCTTGAAATATCATCTATCAGGTAGGAACTGTTAATATCTCTGTGTTACAGGTAAATACATTAAGACACAGGGAGAGTTATAAATAAACTGATATTTAGTAAATGCTATCATCTAACATAACTTATCATTTAAATATCCCAGTAATCCTATGAAGTATTGTTCTACCTGGTAGAATAAGAACACTAAGTTTCAAAAACTTGAAGTACGTTGTCCAAATTTAGTAGGTTATATATCAAGAATTCAAACTCTGATTGACCTCTCTCCAAAGGTGCTCTTCTTTTCCCGGTAGCAAACAACTTTCCTAGATTAGACCTGCACGGATGATATAAAAGCAACCAAACTGTAACTCGTATCTGTAGTCTCTTTCTAGGACTGTCCTCTGCCAAGTGTGACACTCTCTTTAGCACTTCATCTTTTTGAGCCACTCTTCCTTATCTGTAAAAAGATGTAGGTTGTGGTGGGTCACGTAAAGGCATGTAAAGTCCCTCACAACTCTAAAAGCATAAATTTATTTTAGCATCACCTGACAGGAAGGTACAGTCGGGTAAATGTATATGACCACTTTCAATCTCGCAAATTTCTAATTCAGTAGCAAAACTGACAAAAGAGTGCTCATTGCCTCAACATCCCTATTTTGTGCTTGACCCACCGACTAGTGTGTGAAGAGTATGAACTCACAAGGAAAGCCCTCTGTGATTTTCCTTAGGTGAGACAATTTGGCTTTCTCCCTTCCCACTAACTTCTTCCATTCTGACCAGTTGGGCCAGTGAAGATCCCTCCCGTGGAGTTTTCAAAGGAGCCCACGATGCTGTGAAGAGTTGGATCAGAAAGCAGCAATGGATTAGACTTGCGTTCTCTGACCTCTTGCCTCGTGGAGGGGCAGCAGAAGCAACAGCAGGTGCATCTGAAAGGTCTCTGCATTGTCATGATCTCCCGGCCCAGGCAGTCAGTGACCCGGAGGACGAAGGGCCTTAGTGTCCGGTAAGCGTTCCTGGTAAAGTCATCTGTGTCTTCAGTTACAATGTAAACCATTTGGTCTGAGTTGTTTTTAATATCGTATCTATTATTAGTTTCAAAACGTGTTATCACTACAAAATAAAATGAGAATGTCATCTTAAATTAGACCAGTTAAAATGGGCCTCATGAAGTCCTTGTTTAGTTATTTCTCAGGGGTTTAAAGCAACATAAACTTTAAAATTTTCAAATGAAAAATATACACAATTGATTAGAACACCCCCAAAATTCATGTGCTTTGTAAATATTTAAATAACTTTGGAAATGCAAAACATTTCTTCTAAGAAGTTCGTTGTAAAATCATTTTAGAAATTTTTCTTCAAACTCGAAGATGGAAATAACATTCGTGGAGTGTCAGAATTTAGAAAACTTTAATTAGAAAATCCTTTAGATGAAATTATTATGGGACTATTAATCTGCTTATGAAATGTGTTGAAATGACTAGGTTCATTACTATTTGCAAGTGAGAAAAATAAGCCAATAAAAGTCAAAAGCCCTATGTCATGGAAAAAGAAATGTGTACAGCTAATACAGTGGGGGCAGTACCCTTGTAAAGTCGACCTGAAAACAGGCATGATTTTGACTGTGATAGTTTCTTCTTACTTCCAAAGCAAGGGCACCGAACTACAATTCCGCAGATCTGGATTCAATTTCCAACTCTGGCACTGATTAGGTGACTGTGTTCCCCCCCACCCCAGATAATTCAGTTAGTACCTCAGCTCTTTCTTTTACTCATCTACAAAAGATGAATGTGGAGCAGAAATAAAAGGTATAGGGTGGGGGTGGACCAAATAAAATGTATGCTTAAAGTCCAAGAGCTTTCAATGATATGATATATAGATAAATAAAATTATACAAAATAATTTGTTTCATTACTCTCTTAAAGACAAAATTTATGGTGCATAGATTCTTTTTTCTTTGAACCATTGAAAATGATCAATGTAAAGAAGGAATTAGGTATTGGATAATGCAAATTTCCACCTATTGAAAATACTGTTGAACATTACAAATATTATACGTACTTTCCAGAGGCTCAAAATGCTGAAAAACATGTATGTTGTCCAGCTGTTGGGATAGAACACAGTAATTAGAAGAGAGAAATAACAAAATTAAATCAAACTAGCATTAGAAAAGAACTTGATGAGATTAATACCAAAATATATCAATTGATGCCAAAGTATCTTTTTAAAGCTGAAGAGAATCAAACAATGTTATCAACTCCAATTGTCTTAACTTCCTTTTTTAAAAGTAAGAAAAGCACTTTCCTCCGGTTCCACTTTAAAAATCCATTGCCTGATATGTCAGAATAGCATCTACTTGCTATAGTAATAGCATCTACAATGGTGGTTCTCAACCTTCCCAATGCCATGAACCTTTAATACAGTTCCTCATGTTGTGATGACCCCCAACCATAAAATTATTTTCGCTGCTACTTCGTAACTGCAATTTTGTTACTGTTATGAATCATAATATAAATATCTGATATGTAGGATGTATTTAGGTGACCCCTGTGAAAGGATTGTTTGACCCCCAAAGGGGTCATGATCCACAGGTTGAGAACTGCTGATCTAGAAAAAGCCGTGCCTACACAGATTGTTCCCAGATCAGTCCCCACTCACCCATCTCTGACACACAGTCCTTAGATAGGAGTCGTAGGAACACAGATTGTTCCCAGATCAATCCCTACTCACCCGTCTATCTGACATACCATCATTGGAGGTGCTTACAAAGTTCACAATGTTTTGATTTTTTCCTACTAATTTGGTTGAGTTCTTTGTATTCTGGTTCTTAGCCCTTTATCAGACATATAGCATGCAAATATTTCCTCCCTTCTGCAGGTGGCCTATTTGGTCTCTTGACTGTTTCCTTGGCTGCACAGAAGCTTTTTAAAATTTTATCATGTCTCATCATTTATTTTTGTTGTTGCTGTGATTCCATTTGAGTCTTCTTCATAAATTCTTTGCCTAGGCTGCTATTTAGAAGAGATTTTCCAAAATTTCTTCTAGAATTCTAATAGTGTAATGTCTTAGGTTTAAGTCTGTTATCAGTCTTGAATTTGAATGAGTGATGAGAAATTTATATCCTGTTTCAATCTTCTACATGTGGCTAATTCCAGCACCATCTATTGAATAGCAATTCTATTCCCCAGTGTATATCACTGTTGGCTTTGTCAAAGATCAGAAACTTTTAATTTTTTCAAAAATTCTTCCTTTGCATCTACAACTTGTTAAATGTTTGGCACAAGAGGCCTAGCTTTCTGCCCGTCTTGCTTTCAATAGGCCTTCCTCACTAAACCTAATCCTTTCTAGCTTTTTAATTTAAAATGAGAAATGTACAACTCTGCCTTCCACTTGAACATTTTAAGGCCCTTACAGGGTTAATAATTGGCTTAATTTCAATATTGTTGTGTCTCAGGAAAGAGGAGGCTCAAAGAAAGGGAAAAATGGAGGAATGCCCAGTTGATACCACAGTTGGAACATACTACTTTTATCCATTATGTTTGCAGTTTCTATGGACATGGTTTGTGGTGTCCCCAAACAATTAGAATGGTAACATCAAAGACCACTGAGCACAGATCACCATAACAGATATAATAACAAGGACAAAGTCTGAAATATTGCAGGTATCACCAAAATATGACATAAAGACAGGAAGTGAGGACGTGCTGGACTAAGAGTTCCCACAAACCTTCAATGTGTAAAGACAACACAATTGATCTATGAAGGACAATAAAGCAAACACAGAGAAACAAGTTACGTTTGCCTTTATTTGGGGAATGTGTCCACTGAAGAGCAAATGTGAAGATTTGATGCTCATTAAGTTAGAGCAAGTGCCCAATAAGAATACCCTGTCAGTTAAGGGTCAGTTCTCTGAGAAGTTGGTAGAGTCCCTGGCAAAGTCAATGCCTTGGAAACAGCATAACCCTGCTACCAGAGAGGATAAGGAGTCTTGGTAGCCTTGATAAGACTCACATACTCTACGTGCTATCTCAGAAAGACAAGGCAGAGGGAAATGATGGGCTCTATCTAGTCTTGACTCCTGCCATGCACAAAAAAGAAGTTAGCTTTACTATTAACATCGACATAGCTATGGCCCACAGGGTCAACCCTGTACACAGAAATATTAGGCACATTGCATGCATCTCCTCCTTAAAACTTCTCCTAACATGCTGGTAAGTTGAGTATTGCTAGTACTATTCTATAGAAGATGAAATTCAAGCCCTGAGGTTAAGAAAGTTTACCAAAGTTTTAACACTATCAAGGAGTAGATATAGAATTAAAAATCAGGTTTGTCTGATTAGAATCTCTTTGAGGTTCTTTTCTCACTTATTTTTTAAAATTCAAAACAGGGGCCGGATGTGGTGGCTCACGCCTATAATCCTAGCACCCTGGGAGGCTCAGGAGGGTGGATTGCCTGAGCTCACCAGTTTGAGACCAGCCTGAGCAACAAGTCCCCACCTCTAAAAATAGCCAGGCATTGTGGCGGGAGCTACTGTAGTCCCAGCTACTTGGGAGATTGAGGCAAGAGAATTGCTTGAGCCCAAGAGTTTGAGCTTGCTGTGAGCTGTGACGCCATGACATTATACCAGTGATGACTAAGTAAGACTCTATCTCAAAAAATAAAAATAAAAAAAATAAAATAAAATTCAAAACATTCCTGAAAGGGAAAACAGAACTTATAAAATATGTTAATTTAACCTCTGTCACCATAATACAAGGAAATGAGAAATTGTTTTTTAATATTTAAGTAAACAAAAACTATACAATTTTCAAATAGAAATGACTGAGGAAGATATTAGATTTCTAAGAACAATTTCTATATTTTTTATCAAGACAAAAATAAATCTTTCTAAATTTGACTAACTATAGACATTTTATAACCTTCTTAAATAACACAGGGGCTCACTCTATCTTCCAAATGCCTGGCTTTGTACTTTGTCAATATTTTGCCCAAATAATAATTAAATAAAAATTTGACTCTTGTAATATCCCAATTTTCTGATCCAGTGGTACTGACTTGCATACGTCCTGACTATGGCATTCTATAGAGAGCTTTCAACATACAGGATTAACAGGCTCCCTACAAATACACAGGATTTAAAAGAGAAGCAGGTTAACTCCAAGAACTCCTTGGCTGAGTACCTGGGATGTCTTCTCTATTGAATTGGGAACTTCCTTAGTTAATATACAACTCAATACTTCCTTTTACAAAAGGAAAACAAGATTCAAGAAATAAGATATCTCTCTCCAACACAGGGGCACTTCCCAAGATCCCTCATACATCTCTGATGCTGTGGACTGTACCAAATCCTGTATATTGATACAGAAATTTTTTTTCCTTCATCACAATTTTATGGCTATAAGACTTGTTTTTAACATATATCTAGCAACCTCTAAGTGGAATATTTTTCTACCTGTAAGCCAAGAAATTTTACCTTTTCATTGAAAGAAAGTATTTAATTTGAGCATTATTACTCTTGTACTCTGGGTCTGTTATTAAGATATGGGTATTTTAAACCCAAGCATTATGATACCATGACAGTCAATCTGATAACTACTAAGAAGGCTACTAAGTGATTAAGAGGCAGGTAGTATTTACAGTGTAAATACAGTGGACAAAGGGGTGATTCTGGTCTTGAGCAAGACAGAGCCAGGTTCTGCAACATTTCATCACAATACTCAGAATCATGCAGAATTTAAAACTTATGAATCATTTATTTCTGGAATTTTCCATGTAGTATTTTCATACTGCTGTTGACCACAGGTAACTGCAACTGTGGAAACAGAAACTGCAGATAAGAAGGCACTACTATAATAGCTTTATTTTACTTTATTTTATTTTCATAGAGATTTTTTTCAAGTTTCTACAGGGGTGTATAAACAATAGCATTTGCACATCTACTTTTTATATCACCCTGGTTCTGATTTGGATGTCCTAGTGGCTCCAGAATATGGACATTGATAGAAATTAGGCAGTCACAGTGTTAAATGAAGGGAATCTCTGGAATATGGCCTGAAATAATATCTTTTCTAACTCCCTTATTTATATTTATATTACATGTTTTTGAGGGTGCCAGAAGTAATAAGAGCAAATTATAGGTGGGGAAGAAAAGGAACACAAGGTGAGGTTTTCGGTAGTTGACCTGTTGTCTTGTGTTTTGTTCTTTTTATGCTGTTTTTCTTCATGTTAAGTCTTTACTTTTAAGCAAATGACACCACTAGTGCCTATGATAGCATTTTCCTATGCCTATTCCTATTTTTCTAGTTTCCTTCAAGAAAACATCTTGAATGCCTTAAAACTAAACACCAATCCTTACAAGAACTACACTCATCCCACTGACAGCATCACTATCCTCTTCCTCACATTCCTGAAATAACTATTGTCATTCTTATGTTTCACAAACTAGGCACGTCTCATCACTGATTCATCTCTTTTATCAACTTTTTCCAGCCTTTTTTCTCTTCTTGTCAGGTTTTCATGGTCATACTTTATAAGCAAATAATTTGCATGTGCATGGGGTACCTGAGTTAAGTATTCCAGACCAGGAGGGCAGTTTGGCACAGGAGGTGGCCCTGGCATCCATGCAACTGCAACAGGCTGATTCGGCATAGGGTATTTGCCAGGCTGATACTGGATAGGATTGGTTCCAGTGGTTGGCTGGCCCAAGGGGAAGGTAGTAGGCTGCTGTGGACTGTAGTATCCCATAGGCAAGCCTCCTGGGTAGCCTGCAGGTGGGGGGACAGCTGATCCTGGTGGTCCTGTGTTCAAAAAAAATGAAAGTGTTATACATTTTCAACATTGTAATCTACGATGGGTTAATATGACTTCCTACATTAAGATGAAATGGATCACACAACATTCATTGGAAAATAAAAATAAGTTGTTCCAAATCTGAGTGTGTACCATGTTCCATCAATGATTAAGGGATTTCATTTATATATGAATTCATTTAATCCTCTTAAAACTTTTGACATAGGGGGTGAAGGCAAGATGGCTGACTGCAGCCAGCTTTCCACAGAGGCTCCCGTCCAGAAGGAGAGTTAAAGGACAGAAGTTTAGCAAGTAAGCTGATGGTCTGGAACTGAGCCAAGAAAGAAGGTTGACGAACACACATCAACCCTCCTGAGGCAAGCTGTGACCCCAAGGATACAAACAAAAGGTACAATATCCATCACCAAGGGGACAGGAGTCCCCTCCCCCATAAGCGCAAAGTATACTTTCTACAAACAAGTGAGCAGAGTTCAAACATCCCCCCATTTTAATCCCACAGGAGAGACCCTTTAAAAATCAGACCTCCTTCCCCTACTAGGGGGGCCAAGGCACTTTTATACATATAAAACTGTATATATTCTCTACCTGCAATTCTGAACTCCCAGCACTCCCCTCTACTCTCAACCTGAGGTCTGGAAGCCTGTCCCCCATGAAGTCCAGATTCTTGGGCATTTTCTTGAGGGTGTGGACAGGGTGTGGGCTGTTGCAAGTCTGTGCTGATTTTGCAGCACAAGGGTAAGAAGAAAACAGTGGATGGGAAAGAGAGAGGGAGTGCCCCCCGCCCCCCACCCCAGAGCAGCAGGGGGAACAATAGGGCTCACAAGCCTGGGGATATTTTGGAAGGACACTCCCTGTCTCTCTGGGCAACCAGAGAAAGTTGGGCATCCTCTCTGGTGGTAGACACTGGTGGAAGAGATCTGGAACTGTAACACAGACCCTGTGAACAAAGGGTATGCCTGAGGCAGTACCAGCCTGGGCAGATCACAGCAGAATGGAGAATTGAAGACTCGTGTGCAGAGATGGCATAATCCCAGGGCAGAGCTGAGCCAGGACTGCTTTAGTGAGCATGCTTGCAAAGATGGCATATTCCCAGGGTGGGGCTGAGCCAGAGGACTGCTTTAGTGAGCCTAAGAAACACCTGGTCCTCAGAGAATCATAGCTGAGACAAAGGCAGGCGGGCCAAGGCTGGAACTCTGAGGCCAGTGTGAGCCACACCCACCCCAACACAGACTGCAGGGGAAACAGAAACACCAGCTCTGGGAAGCAGCAGAGACCCAGGGCTGAGTCACCATTTCTGTGAACTCAAACAGCACCTGGTCTGCAGGGGAACATAGCCAGGACGAATCACAAATTCTGCACAAATGTAAGTGTCAGCAACATCAATCAGGGGCAGGGATGGAACTGAGTGAACTGTCCCAGCTCCCATTAACCACCAGAGGGTGTCAGGCCCCAGCTTCCCCTGCCGGATGGTGGCAGAGTACGGAGGCCTGGCTGAGGAGACGTAAGATCTCTCTGTGACTCAGGCAGGCTCAAACCCCTGGAGCAACTGCTCATTGGAGGGAACTGGGTCATAGCCCTGCGGGGTTACCAGTGACTGGGTGTGACAGAGGCGCAAGGTGGGGAAGGAGGCATTAACCTTCCCAGACTAATTCATTTGTTAGGGGGAGGGGGTCCTTCTGACTCCACAGAGCACCAGAACGAGTCATACTTGAGCTGCCAGCAGACCCCTGCTATCTAGTTGCCAGAGACCTTTTGAACTCCCTCACTTTTTAATCATTATTAAAAACAACAATGCAATTAACAGTCAAATAAACTATCTTAGGAATACTTATCATTATATCACAATAATGAGTTAATGATTAACTTATCATCCAATTTTAATAAAAAATTTAAGGGTAAATAAATCAGAAAGAAAATTACAATTTATATCTTAGGGCTAGTTAGTATAAAGGTAGCACTTATAAGAAAAATCATGTATAAATTTTTGTAATTGAATGATTTTTGTTATAGGCATGTGTTACCATAGTGAAGAAAAAATATGATCAAAAAATGTGGGGAAACTGGCATATTATACTCCCTCCGAGCCCTGCGATTGTCATTAAGGATTATGATTGATTCTTCAGGAAAACAAAACAAACAACACTGTATAATTATTGTATCTTATATTATCCAAATAAAAACACTGCCAAGGAGCATTGTCTTGCTGATACTGCCATATAAGGCAGATACTGAAACCACTGCCTTATATGGTGTGAGTTTTCCTAGGTATTTTGAATATTATCTTTTTTAAATTTTTATCTTTTTTCTCTTTAGATAGAATATATATGTTACAAATGTTACTTTTTAACTCTTCTTTTAAAGACTAGAGGAAACTATTATTTTTGTGTAGGAACACATATACAGTACTATAACATACATAAAAGTTATGTAATTGAATTTAAATATATTTATTAAAACAGATATTTCAACTACAGCATTTCTAGTTTGTCTTTTTTTTTTTTTTTTTGTATAGACAGAGTCTCACTCTATCGCCCTCGGTAGAGTACATGGCGTCACAGCTCACAGCAACCTCCAACTCCTGGGCTTAGGCTATTCCCTTGCCTCAGCCTCCCAAGTAGCTGGGACTACAGGCACCCGCCACAACGCCCGACTACTTTTTTGTTTTGCAGTTCGGCCAAGGACGGGTTTGAACCCGCTACCTTCGGTACATGGGGCCAGCGATCTACTCACTGAGCCACCACCCACATTTCTAGTATCTTAATGTGAATCACAGAGACACAATTTCTCATTCATCCTAAGTAGGTATAGAGAATGACTACTAGGTGGCGATCATGGTGAGTTCCCAGCTATACTATAACACTTGGTTAGATGTCTGCCTGATCATTCTTTCAATTTAGTCATTGAACTTGAAGGATATCTTCTACTTATTAATAATATTTCTGTAAATATAGAGTATAATTGGTACGTATATGCCACATGAGCAGAATATGATTTATAACATGTATTTGCTCTTTAGAAATAGTAGAGTTTCTGTTCCAGTAAAATCTAGGTTCTTGGAATGTTGAGTGGTGAAAGTAAGATAGACCATGTACATTGTATTGAAAGTTACTGAAGTAAATATAGAGAAATCTTCAGCTAAAACATGATTATAATTTAAGATTTTCAATCCTGGATTTAGGAGAGGCTGAGCAAATAATGATATGTTATAATGGATCTTATCTGTATAACACACATACACGTTAGGAAAAGGGGGATGGTCAATCTGCTATTTTACAGTGACCTGAGCTTTATCAGCTCAAAAGTCAAAATGACATCTCTTCTATCATATTATAAATGCTGGAGCTTTATTGTCCTTTCAGAGCCTCACACGATGGCTTCAATTAAATATATAAAGAAATATTAGTAAACTATATCCATCATTTTCTAAGTCATACTGTATACTTGAATACAATACTGATTGAAACTATTTTGTTAGCCAAAGGTAAATATATATATTTTTAATTTTACACACTGCCAAATTGGTTTATAAAAAGACTATAAACAATCTGTTCAAATTTATAGTACCAGTGTGTATTTGTTCTCCTGAGTTATCATGAGTAGTGTATTTAGCCTTATAAAAATACGTGCCAGAACGAGCTCCTTAATCAGCACTCCAGACCATTCACCTCCATTTCTCTGCACTTCTCATGCTGTTTGCTGCACGTTTACCTCATAAAACCCTTCATGACCAGTACTTATTATTTTTTTGAGACAGAGTCTCACTTTCTTACCCTCGGTAGAGTACCATGGCATCATAACTCACAGTAACCTCAAATTCTTGGGCTGAAGAGACCCTCTTGCCTCAGCCTCCCAAGTAGCCAGGACTACACATACTCGCCACAACACCCAGCTATTTTTTAGAGAATGGGTCTCACTCTTGCTCAGGCTGGTCTCAAACTCCTGAGCTCAGGTGATACACCAGACTTGGCCTCGCAGAGTGCTGGGATTATAAGCATGAGGCACCGTGCCTGGCCTGACCATGCACTTCTGGTCATATAATTCTTTCTTTTATGCACAGCCTCTTCCCTCTTTCCTTTGACTGTGAAATTCTTATCATGACAGCAAAACTTGACTTCTCAATCCCGGCCCTCCTCAAATTCCTGAAAAAGCCAGATACTGTTTTCTGTTCCCTTATAACATTCTCTTCATATTTCCCTAATAAGATATAAAGAAGTCATCAGCGTTTAGAAAACTTCCTTCCAATAGTCTGTAAATCCTGTGAAGACAGCAATCTGTTAAGACATATAGTAAACTGTCTGGCACCCTATCATTATTCAGAATTTGTTTCTTGACTCAATCAATTAATTGATTGAAAAAGCGACTTTAACTGACTGTATTCCTGACTCAATCAATTAATTAAGTGAAAAAGCGACTTTAACTGACTGTATGGTTTGCTAGATGGAAGAAGATCCCTTATGAATAGTTAACTTACCTGGTACAAAATGAGAATTGTATTCAGGAGGAGCATCAGGCCTTGGATCTGGATATTTTACTTGATTTTCCATTTCAGCTGCAGGATGCTCAGGGGCTGTGGGGACTACACCTTGGGGGAAAGAGAGTGGACATTACATGCAAAGGGAATGATAACACAGTAATAAAATTGTTGGTATGCATCAAGGATATAATAAATATGAAGAGATACATATTTCTTATAAAAGTATATAATGTCCTATATTAGACATCAACCTATTAATTTCATCAATTCTCAAACTGCATGTGGATTAAAAATAAACTTAAGCAATTCTACTGTGTTTGCGATCAAAGCAAAGCGCTTTCATACTGGTGGTCCAGCTGACCTGATGCTGAGTTCTAACTACTTAGTAAATTTCTAACACAATATCAAAAAGTCTTCTTTCTGTTATATAATGTGAGAAAACAGGCACATGTTGATGGCGTGAATTTGATTTTTCCTCTAATCCTTTTTGAAAAGTGACGCTGAAATAAATCAAAACATAAGATCATAAGCGCTTATGTGCTGTAGGAAGCCGAGATGCTACACACAGTTCAGTTGGAGGTCCTTCAGACCACATCTCCAATGACCCACGTTTATACTGAATTTGTTCTACAAGCAACCTAGTTAACAGAAGTTGCGACAAAGCAGGGACTGGAAGTCGTTTCCATGATATTACATGTTGCCCTTTTGTTGACATTAGAGAAGTTTCTCTCTAGACTCACTATGGGAAAAGTTCTCGATTTCCTAAATAACCAGTTCACTTTTATGTCATAGAAAACACAAATCTCCTAAACATGGTGGTGTTCTTCTCTTTATATCAATTGCAGGCTCTGCCTTCAGCCCTCCTCTCCCAAGGCAGGTTGTCACCGCAGGCTCTTTGCTAATTACTATCACCTCTCTTTGCAGACTTGCTTTCCTACCCTTACTTTTCCTTTCCCTCATTTGCTCCACACATGTTAAAGGCAGTCTGCACATATGTGCTATCATAAGTCCCTTAAAAATTCTTTTCAGTTAGAGACATAGGAATGTTCCTCTGCATAAATAAGCAAATTCGCACATAGTTATATGTCGATGTTCTCCAAATGCTAAATAATTACAAATTCCAAAGTGATATAAAGACCCCCTTTTAAGGAAAATAGTCATATAATTCACATTTAAAAATCAATCATATTCCAATTTATTCACAAAAACTCACCTGACATTTTGAAGAATTACACTTAATCCTGAAAAATAAAACAATTGAATGTTTTAAATATAAATACATACTATATAGTTACTATTATTACTCAATGATATATGAATCAAGTTCTGTAATTTTTGTAGCCTCCAGTTACCTTTTATTCATTCATTATGCGGCAAATACTTATTGAGCATCTATTATATACCAGGCACAATTACAGATGTTGAAAATGCAGCAATAAACAAGATATATACTCTTTTGAATGCTCTACTGCAGCTTATAGTCTTATGGGGTAAGATTTTTTTAAATGCCAACAAATATTTAAGTGTAAAGTTAAATTTAATTTTAGGAAGTGCAGTTATGAAGGAAACAAAGTAAACGGTTTAAGAAAAATATGAACAGGAAGTTCTAGGAGATTCAGGATAAGCCTCTCCCAGGAGGTGACCTTAGAACTATTTGGACTATGAAATAGAAACTTTACAAAAAAATAATGAGGAGAATTTCAGGAACAGAGGAAAGAAAGTGCAAAGGTCCAGAGATGGCAATGAGTTTGGGATATTCAAGGGAAGAAAGAAAAAGAGATCAGATGTGACCAGTCCAAGGGGAAGGAAGAGGACTGAGGTGACATATAAACACCAAGGTCTGGTCACGTCTGAAGGCCATGGCGAGATGTGCAGTGTGTTTGTAATTCCTCGTCTTGAGGATTGCCATCAGGGAGTGATCAGATCTGACCTACACCACATCTAGGGAGTGGGAGAGTAGAAAGAAGGAGCAGTGAGGGAGGATAGCTGTAACCAGGTGAGTGCTGGCAGGGTTCAGATTGGGGAGGTGACACCAGAGAGGGTTAGAAGTGCTCAGAGACATTGGTGTTCGTTTGCAAGCAGAACCTACAGGAGTTGCTGATGGACAAATGAAAATAGAAGAGTCAACAATGGGTCTCAGTTTTGGCCCAGGGTAACTGAATTGATGGTGATACCTTTCATGGAAGTGGAGAGGAGGATGACCCAGAAATGGTAGGTGCTGAGGGAGGGAAGACAAGTTTAAACTGGGGCATGTCATGTTTGAGGCCAAAAGAATAAAATTATACATGTAAATAAAAAAAATGTGCATTTGAACATTTTGAGAAGGAAAAGGAAGGAAACTAGAAGTTGGTAAGAAGGAGGAGGATGAAGTTAAAATATTCTAGATTAAATTATCTCATCTCCCCTTATCCCGAGAAGCTTATCAATAAGAGAATTTCAGTAAATCTCAATTTCTATTTTCTGACAAATGACAAGGTCAACAACATCCATAAACATTATAATTTACTCACTGCATATCAAGTGTGAAGCAAAGGACCTAACACTTCTCATGTATTATCTCTAATTATAACATCTGTCCAATATGTAAATGGCCAACCCTGCTACAGTCAAGGGGATCTAAATCCAGCACCCATGTACTTTCCAGTGCATCCTAATTAGGGTACGGAATGTGGTCATTGGTGTTGTTCATACGGAGCGAAAAATCACCAATACAGAGTAAGTCAAAGAAGCATTAGATCACCATAGAGTGAGTCATCAGGACAGAGACTGAGTTGACTGAGGGAAAATCACCATGACATGAGCCACTCTGCAGGTTCCCAGCTGAAGTAAATGTTTTCCCAAGACTGGTGCCTAGGACCATCTCCACTCACTCGAGGAGCTGAGAGTGGTGTAGTCTCCTATGTGTCTTAACAGGGACGGATGCTGGAGTATAGCAAAAGGTCAGACCCCATTCGGGCCTGCAGAAGAGTTCAAAGAATTGAGCCCATTGCTCAATGATGATAATGCCTGTTGTTGAGGAAAAATGACCACAGCTTTCCAGAACACTGAGTCCTAGATGCTGTTAGGTATATATCTACAAGAGACTCTTGCACATGTACACAGGATACAAAAAAGAATGTTCTTGATACCACTACTCACATTAAAAAGATTCAAAATTGCCTAAGGTCCACCAATGGTAGATTGTACAAATGCTGGTATTATACACTTATGATGTAATACTGTGAATCTGTAGTGAAAACAAACTAAAGGTGTACATATCAACAGTAATAAAACTCAAAACTGGACAGAAAATATGAGTCAATGGAGAGTACATATAGTTTATTCTATTTAAGAATGTTCAATTGCAAGAAATCTCAACACTTTATCTGATAAATATATGGAGAAAAACATTAAAGAAATGCTAGTGAATTAAAAACGCAAACTTCAGGAAAATGGTTACACATGAGGGTGAAGTCAAGAGGAACAGTGTTGAGCAGAGGTCCACAAGCTCTAAGTTCCTACCAATGCTGTAGATCAAGCACAGTGAAGAGAACAGGTGTCATGGACGTATTGTCATCAGTCTTTAAAGGGCACATATATATGTAAATACACACATTTAGATGTATGTTTCACAATAAAGAAGAGACATCTGACATTATGTTGAGGTTAATCTTTGAACTAAATGTCTGTTGTTCCTTTTATGTTAAGTCTGGGGACTGCAAACTACTCAGGAACCACAATGGAAACTAATTGGAACAAATTACTCAGTACCTTATGTTAAAAGGACCAAACTACGTATCTATTCCTCCTTCAATCTATCTATTATCTACCCAGTTACCTATAGTGGCAAACTGTTTAACATACTGTTTTAACAATTGCTGAATATAGGAGAAGAAATAGATTTGAATGTTCTTTTAACTTTTAGTCCAATGTATTTGATTAAGTGTTGTTGTTTCGCTGTTGGTGTCACATCTATGAGACCATTTGTTGCCTAACTCAAGGGTGTGAAGACTTACTACTCTGTTTTCTTCTAGGATTTCCTAGTTTTTTCTTTATGATCCTTTGAGTTAATTAGCTGATGGCAGGGGTGTTGCAATCGTCCAACTGCGTTCTTTTGTATGTGAATAAACAGTTGTTCCAACACTATTTATTGGGACACATAGTGCACTTTTCTCCTTGCATAGTCCTTTGTCAAAAATCGATTACCCATAACTGTTAGGATTCATTTCTGAATAGATTTAAAATAGATTTGAAAGTCCTTTTTATTTATTTAGTCAAAAAATTTTCAAAATAAACCTTGAGAAAAATACATAGTTCTAAATCCCAAACCTGAAATAGTACTTCTGGAGTTCAGGTTCCGAAATCTTTACTTTTAACACACCCATAGGTGATCCTTTTGGTGAACATAAAGAATGCCAGGAAAAATAACAGTTCTTACTTTGCCAGGCAGACATCAAGAACTCAAATCTGACCCAAGTGAGGGAATAACAACTTGAAAAATAAACCGATCAGTTAAATTTTAGAAAGCAACTAATAGCCACGTCTTTAAATAATGGAGCAAATACCTACATATTGCCTCACAACTTTCCGGTGTTTAAAGAGTATGTTTACTTTCCATCTCCTTTGAGTCACTGGGTTTTTTCCCTCACCTTCCTTGTATTATCTTCCCTATCATATAAAAATTTTCAATATAGTGTCAAACACAATGTTATGTAAGACAGGATACTTTCTGGTTGGTGCAAGCATGAGAGTTGTTGCCTTTAACTTCCCTTAACCTTCCATGAATCATTTTAGGTTTTCCTGTCTCTCAGCAACAGCAGAAGGATCACATGCGGAAGAGACAGACTTTCACTTTCTCTCAGATGGAAACCAAATTAGAAAACTGGGCTTAGTCTTCCTAACAGGGTAGTGTCAAAGGTGCAGAGAGCTCAGAACTGTGGAGGGCTTGGCATTTTCAGGGCTTGTGATGCTGAGGTTGGTGAGGCTGGGGTGTGCTGCCTGGTAAGGCAGCCTGGATGTCTTCACTGGCATCCTGCAGCCGGAGAGCATTAGCATGGGACCACTTGCTGCATCCCACAGTGCAGCTGTGTGACATGCTTGCTCTTCACTTTCTCCTTTGTAAATAGTGACACACCCAGAAAACCAGGACTAAAGCAGGACACATTCATAGTCAAACAAGAAATCATGTCAGTTGATTAAATCTAACAGAGATTTCTAGGACAAAATCTGTTGTAATGAGGCAGGTGACTCTGAAGGATCCAGTTTGAAAAGTCATCCAGCCCCAGATGACCCACTTCCTGACCCCTCAACTGCTTCTTCTCACTTAAAATACAGTCAACAGTAGCATTTGAATTAATACGTAGTATTGTAGGTAGAGAATCAAAGCTTTAGCCAGTTACCCAAAAGATCATTGATGAAGGTGGCTACACTAAGCAACAGGCTTTTAATGTAGACACAATAGCTTCATATCAAAAGAAGATGCCTTCTAAGACTTTCAAAGCTGGAGGGAAGTTAATGTTTGGCTTCAAAGGACAGGCTCTCTTATTAATGATTAACGTAGCTGGTAATTTTAAGTCGAAGGCAATGCTCATTTACCATTCTAAAACTCCTAAGACCCTTCAGAATTATGCTAAATCTACTCTACCTGAGCACTGTCTATAAATGGAACAGCCAAGACTGGATGACAGCGTGTTTGTTTACAGCACGGTTTACTGAGTATCTTAAACCCACTGTAGAGATGTAGTGCTCAGGAAAAAATTCCTTGAAAAACATTACTGCTCGTGGACAGTGTGGCTGGCCACCCCAGAGGTCTGACGGAGATGTACAAGATTTGTTCTGCAGCCTGTGAATCAAGGAGTTAATTTTGACTTTCAAGTCTTATTATTTAGGTAATACATTTTGTAAGGCGATAGCTGCCCTAGATAGTAATTATTAGATTAGATAAATCTGAAGGAAATAAATTAAAAACCTTCTGGAAAGGATTCACCATTGTAGATGCCTTTAAAGACATTCATTATTCACAGGACGAGGTCAGAATAGTAACATTAACAGGAGTTTGGAAGAAGTTGCTTCCAACCCTCCTGGAATTTGGAAGAAGTTGATTGGAGGGGTTTGCAGTTGATGAAGTAACTGCAGAGGTGATGGAAATAAGAGAAACAGAACTAGAAGTGGAGGCTAAAGATGTATCTGAATTGCTGCAATCTTGTGATAAAGCTGAAACAAATGAGGAGTTGCTTCATATGGACAAGCAAAGTGGAAGTGATTTCTCAGGTGATAAACACACAGTCTCAACTGTAGATCTATGACATTTTCCCCTATTCAAATAAAAATCCACTTTCTATAAAAACTTAATAAACTCAATTAAATTTTCAGTTCCCCCAATATAATACTTACTTCTCAAATCTCATTTGCAGAACCAAGTAAATTTCCTTTACACTCTACCCCAAGTTCAAGTTCAAAAGAAATCCAAGATATGCTGTGTAAGATTTATGTTATAAGAAATATCTTCACATTCCCACAGAAAAAATACATAATGGAAACAGCAGTCATTGTAAACTACATTAATACTTAGCACAATAGTTCACATAATGAAACCTTATGATAAAATCATATTCCTTTAAAAAGATGGTCACAAATTAATTTCTAAACATCATTAAATGTTTATATGCAAGCATTCAACACATAGACAATTTTAATAATAGCTATGTTTTTAAAAGATATAAAAATATGGTGACTATATGGTAAAATATAAACAATATTTCCTCTTTAAATTTTCCAGAATAAATACATAATAGGGATCACATTCTGAATCTTTTCCAAAATAAAATAACAAAATTGACAATGAAGTGAATCCATAACTAAAAATCCTGCGTGTTGAACCAAGATGAAAGATTAATGGGTGTCCTTTCAAATACAATTCCCTTTATAGAACTTACGCTGAACTTCTCGACACCTGTGGTGTATTACGCTGATTAATTTTATGGGTTTCTTGATTAGCAGGAAGTGGATATTTCAGTGGGCTTACTATGAGCCCAGTGACTGGGAAGGATTTGGTAATTCCTCTTCACCTTTTGGCAACTTACTAATTTACAGATACCTGGGCTAAAATTAAAGAAACAAATTCCAGGTTTATAGTAAAAAGATAAACCCAGATCCATTGCAATAAAATATGCAATGGAAATGGTCAACAGACATACAGAATCTTCATTAGAACTATGAAGAACATATTTAATTATATCTTTGTATAAAATCAATTCTATAAGAAAACTGAAGGTGATTTTCAACAAATGAAAACATTGGCAAAATCTAATAAATTTGATAATGTTGTTTTTATAACACGTATTTCTTACTTTAGTCACACCATGAATCTTTCAAAAGCAAAGTATATATTAGAATAGTTCCTTCTTTTTAGCAAATGTGAAGGATCTTGGAGATGAGCATTTGGCTTTAATTAAAATAAAAGATTAAACAGAAGCAAATTGATAGCCACAGTTCATAGATAACTTTTATTAAACATGAGGTAAAATGTTTAAAGTGAATATTACCCAATATTCACTCCTTTTTAGCTTTCGAGAGGGAAATGTTTTAGTTAGTAGCAGTACAAAAAATATTGGTGGGCATGGTGGCTCACGCCTGTAATCCTAGCACTCTAGGAGACCAAGGCAGGTGCACTGCCTGAGCTCATGAGTTTGAGACCAGCCTGAGCAAAAGCATGATGAGATCCTATCTCTACAGGGAAAAAATGAAAAAACTAGCCAAGTGTTTGTGGCAGGCACCTGTAGTCCGAGCTACTCCAGAGGCTAAGGCAAGAGGATTACTTGAGCCCAAGAAAATGAGATTGTTGTGAGCTATGATGCCATGACACTCTATCAAGGGTGACAGAGTGAGACTCTGTCTCAAAACAAAACAAAATAAAAAAACCTAAAAACCACACATACATATTGGAAGAACAATATTCTCATTCTGTTTATATGATACATTTAAGGAAGCATTAATATTCCAATTGGGAGATTAGCAATAATGCCTCATTGTGTCATTTTCTGGCTAATCTTTTAGTATTAAAAATTTCAGCAAAACCAGATGTGCAGTGGCTTATAATTAACTTATTTTGATGAGAACGTTTACATTTACAAAAATAAACATTTAAATAGGTGTTATCTGTAAGCGCACAAATTATAAGTCAGGAAACAAACAGTTCAAAAAGGTATACAATAAAGAGGATCCTACCTACTCCGATCCCCATTTCCTATCTCAAAAGGCAATGTCAGATTTTGGACTTTTTTGTCTTCCAAGAGATTTTATAAGCACATATCAACTAATTTAAATACTTTTTAATATCAATGGCAATCTTCTATATACATTCTGTGTCTTGTTTTTTCATTTATTAAAATGTTTTAATGTTGATTATGCTCCAGTTCATATAAACTTATTCTTTTAAACGGCTACACCATTATGTATTTATCATTGAAGTGATAAAAATTTAAATTGTTTCCATGATTATGTTATTACAAACGATACTGAAATGATCTTTTTGTTTATTTTATTTTTTGAGACAGAGCCTCAAGCTGTTGCCCTACGTAGAGTGTTATGGCATCACAGCTCACAGCAACTTCTAACTCCTGGGCTCAAGCAATTCTCCTGCCTCTGCCTCCCAAGTAGCTGGGACTACAAGTGCCCACCACTAATGCCCGACTATTTTTTGGTTGCAGCCGTTATTGTTACTTGGTGGATTCGAACCCACCAGCTAGGTGTTTGTGGCTGGCGCCTTAGCCGCTTGAGCCACAGGCACTGAGCCTTGTTTATTTTTGTGTGTGTGTACCTGTGTATTAAATTCCTGAAAGAATAATTAGCGGACCAAAGTTTTGCGCATTATTGAAAGATGATGTCAAATAGTATTACAAAGATTTGAATCAATTCCTATGTTAGCGAAAGAAAATCACATTTCTAATACTGAGTTTTTATCAAAACCTTTGCCATTGTCAATCTGATAGGTAAAAAAGTTTCCAGTTTTGTATATCTTATAATGAAGAGGTTGAGCAACTTTTATTACATGTTTGAAAGTTATTGCATCTCTATTTCTGTGAATAGCCCTTCAGTCATTTGATCATTTTTCTCATTAGATTTTCTTTTCTTTTTGTGTTCTTTATATGAAAGATATGAAATTTATATATAATAATAATTATTATTATTATTGCAGGGTTTTTTTTGGCCGGGGCCAGGTTTGAACCCACCACCCCTGGTATATGAGGCCTGCAGCCTACTCCTTGAACCGCAGGCGCCTCCCTGAAAATTGCATTTTATGTTAAAATTAGTTTTTCAAAATTAGTCTTTACTGATTTTTTGCCATGCTACGTTAAAATTCTTTTTTTGTAGTACACTTTTAGATGTTTTCTTTTTTAAAGGATAGCCCATCTACCTCATCCTGAAAGATGAGTATTATGGATGAGATATTATATTAGGGAGTGAGGACATTCCCATATTTTCTGCTTACAGAACAGTTAACCAGTGTGAAATCCCCCAGGAAAAATTTTTCACTGCTATGTCTGTAATAAACATCATAATCATCAACACTGAGGAAGTAGAAAAAGGAGGGGATTTTCAAAGGAAGCAACTGAAAGAGGGCATTTGAAGAGAAAGAAAGAAAAAGAAGAGAACAATAGAGAAAGGTTTATGAAACACATTTCTTCTAAGGTAAATGATCACTAATATACCCACCAAGGAAAAAAATCTGTATAAATTACTAATCAAAAATACTCTCACCAGAGAACTCAAATTAATCAACACAAAAGGACTCAAAAATCCCATATAAATGGCCAGTAAGCATGAAAAAATGCTCATCATCCCTAATCATCAGAGAAATGCAAATCAAAACTACCCTGAGATATCACCTAACCCAGTGAGAATGGCCCACATCACAAAGTCTCAAAGCTGCAGATGCTGGTGTGGACATGGAGAGAAGGGAACACTTTTACACTGCCAGTGGGACTGCAAACTATTACAACCTTTTTTGGAAGGAATTATGGAGGATCCTCAAAGAACTCAAATTAGACCTGCCATTTGATCCTGCAAAAAAAGAACAACAAAAAACCCTTTTATCATAAGGGCATTTGCACTAGACTATTTATCTCAGCATAATTTACAATTGCCAAAATGTGGAAAGGATCTACCACCAACCCAGGAATGGATTAACAAGCTGTGGTATATGTACACCATGAAATACTATTTAGCCATTAAAAAAGATGGAGACTTTACGTCTTTTGTATTAACCTGGATGGATGGAGGTAAAAAACATTCTTCTTAGTAAAGCATTCCAAGAATGGAGAAGCCAGAATCCAATGTTCTCTATTCTAATATGAAGGCAGTAGATGAGCTAATATAATAGGTGGGGTAGGGGAATGAAGGAACAGGGAGAGGGGAGTGTTAAATAAATGTTAATAACGCTCAAGAGTTTTACTATTTTTCCATTATGCTAACTTTGTCCTTATAAACATGCATACACTATAGAAATACATAGAATATGAATACTCAATATAATTCAGTCTATATTCAAAAGTAATAACAAAAATATTTGTTACTGTACATAATAATGTATTACGTTACACACACACACAGTTTTACCTTGTTCTTTGATTATTTCCATGTTAGAACATTTAGTGTACCACATGTTTTATACTATTTATTATTCCACCTTTGGACATACCACAGTTACAGAGTTGTTTCCATGTTTTCTATATTACAAAACATCCCCTATGAGCATCTTTGACAATACATCCTCCTGCGATTTTTATTTGCAGAGTTGGAAGCATATTTGAGGGAGAAAGTACAATAAATGAATGAACATTTGGACATTGGAATAGCTATCACCTTTTCCACTGAAAATTTGTAAAAAGTTACTTTACCTCACTGCATTATCAACAACACTGAGAATTACCAGATGTTCAAAATCTGTAAACCTGGCAAGAATGGATATCTTATTTTAGTTGCATTTTTTCAGATAATCAGTGTGGCTAAGAGTCTTCACTCTGTAAATTATTTCCATTTCACGTGCTTTGAGTTGTTTAATGTTGTCCTCATCTGGTTTGTTGATTTTAAAGATCATTAATGAGACTCTAAGTATACTGGCAAAACTTCCTCTTTTTCTAGTAGCAATGTACCCAGTTTGTACCTTTTTTGGGGGGGATGCAAATGTTAAATAAATTGTGCCCCTAATTATGTCTAGGTTTTTGTACTATGCTTGGAAATGCTTTTCCCATATGCCATGTGCATAAATCTACCTTCATGTTTTCTTTATTTTATTTTCAATCTTCATACATTTAAAGTAGTAAGTCATATGCATCATAATTTGTGTATTAAGTGAGGAAAAGGTCCACTTTTATTAGTTTTCCCAAATATCATCAATTAAATGTTATTTCTTCCTCGCACTCTATTCAGGGTGACAGCTTGAGGCTCTGTCTCAAAAAAAAAATGTATCCTTATCACAAGCTCACTTTTTCCCTTAAATCTACAGTTCCATTGACATGTCTGATAATACTATTTCATAATCTTTTAAGCACTATGGCTTTATAATACCTTTTCTTTTATGCTAAAATATATTTAATTAAAATATTTCTGGCTATTTTCAAGTTTTAGCTATTCCACATGAGCTCAACAATCCCGTTTAAAATATTTAAATAAATTAAATATTAATTATTATTATTTAAATAAATTATTATTAATTATTATTTAAATAAATTAAATAAAATTCTATTTAATTTATATTTTGTTTTAGAGAAATGGTATCTTTTTTTTTTTTTTAACAGACTTAATTCACTTTATTACTCTTGTAAAAACCCTATGTTGTAGCCACAGCTGGAGCCTGGGTCCTCTGCACAGAGACCTGGAGAGGGTCTTGACAAGACGGTCAGTGAATTCTTGGTAAGGAGACTTGGGGAACACTGTCTCTCTCCAGAGATCAGGAGGGAGATAGCTATAGGTCTTGGAAATGGCATCAAAAGTGGCCTTGGCAAAGTTGACCATGGTGGCAGTGTAGCCCCTGAGAGAAATGATATCTTTACCTACAAAAATGTTATGTATATTATTATTTCCCAAATGTACATTTTATATCTTTCATTAAAATATTTTTCAATATTCTGTAATATCATGGCCAAGTGAAGTTTATTTTGTTCTACTGTATTTTATGTTTTACTATATTGATCAACTGATTTCTATAAATTAAATAAAATAGTTGGACACTCTGCCGATTTCACTTATGCTTCCCATGAGCTATCCAGTTGTCACCTGCGAATATGCAAAGTTTACAACCACATCATGCATAAAGTGACAATGTTTCTCCTCTCTAGTGTCACTGGCCCATACAATTCACAACCAGGTCTGATGATGAGCATTCTTGTTTTTTTCACATACATATAATAGAAATCATTGTAATGTATTACCATTAACTGCAGGTGATGGACAGACGTAGGTTATCTATTCCTACTATAGCAGCATGTAATTTAAATAGTTTATCTACACCCCCTCCCTCCTGAAAAACCAATCTTAGCGCACATCTTCAGGCCTACTCATTACGGTGGCTTCATTTTTAAGTGCAATATACAATTAAGAACCAAATATCAGATCCTGAGAAAATAAACAAGGCCACAAAATAAATGAGAAAAAATAGAAGCCTTGTAATAAGAACGTTTTATTTTCAGAAAAAAACTAAAGCCGGTACATCCCCGAAATCACCCCTTTTTGCCCTAATTGACAAGGTCAGAGATGCGTTTTCTCCTGTAACCCCTCTCCGGCCACCAACCATGCAAATATGCTCCCATGAAGACTTTTTACCTGCGAGTGGCCTGGCCTCAGTTGGTGAGAGATGCACAGAGAAAACGTCAGTTAGAGACCTGAAAACGTCAGTTAGGGACCCAGTGAGGCGGGACCCGGCACGGAGACGCACGGGCGGCAAGGGCGGCCCAGGGAAAGCAGCCGCCTCTCTGAGGGCGCGCTTCGCCCCGGCAGAGTGGGTCTGGTCTACAGAGAGCCCTCATTCCAGGCCACTGCCTCCAGGTTAAGATTCAGGGAACACCAAGTTCCTGAGCAGCTCAGCGCGACTACCCCAGGGCTCCCCAGGGCTCCCCAGGGCTGGAAACAGCTCGCTACCAAGCGTGCCAGCCGCGTCCCCACCGCAGGCGCGCGCTCAGCACCCAGAAACTTCTCCAACCACCTGAGGATGCCGCGCGCGGCTCAGCCTTCTCGGGGCTGCTAGGCCAGGACGCCCCCGTCCCCAGCAGGCCTCTCCCCCTGCGCCCTCAGTGCGTCCCTCCCGTCCGGCCCCACTCACCGCCCGCCCCGCAGACCGCTGGGCACCGGCGACACCAGACGCAGAATCCAATTTTATCCACAGAAGGGAAAGAGGAGGAGGCGGGAGAGGGCGACGGAAGAGGAGGATTTTTTCAAATTGAAAACAGTAAGCTGGCAGAGGGGACAGGGAGGCGCAGATCCAGGGGCGGTCCCGGGGCGAGCTGAACACTCCCTCCGGGTCCGCGGCCGCCCCAGCCTCGGACCCGCCCACCCGAGCCGGGCAGGCGGCCGCCCCGAGGGGGCCTCGCTGGAGGAGGGGGCCGCCCCCAGGGGACCTCGCTGCACCCTGAGGTTGGCTGCGGTTTAAAAGCTGAAGGGGAAAGGAAGAAAAAAGTTACGGGACTCTGATAGGAGGTGAAAGGAAAGTGTGGAAGTCAGCCCAGGGTTGCCTCTCATCAGAGACAAGCAGGTTCTAGAGCCCGGGAGGAGGAGCTTTGCAGATTAGGGATCGCGGTGATTCAAGAAAGAAACAAAAAACAAACCTCTTTCTCAAGAGCATTTTAATTTGCATTTGCTCCCACCCCCAAACCATTGGCTCAGAGCACCGGCCTTGGCAAGGCAGCGCTGCCTGGAAGCGCTCAGGCCTGGGGCCAAGGAATTCTGTTTTCTGTTCCACAGGATTGGAAAGAGGCTAGTTTGGTCTTGGAGAGAGGGTAGCAAAGATGCCAAGAAGGAGGGAAAGAATCAGGGTTGCCCATGTTTTCTGACATTGGGAGAAAAATGACATTTGTTAATTACTGTTGTTAAATACAAACACTCTTTTAAAGAAATGGCATTCAGCAAAGTGCACGGGGAGAAATAGGCACACGGACAGGAACCGAGGGAAACGAAGTGTCCTCTGACGTTACAAAGAATCAGAACCGGACAGGAGTAAATTAGATTGAGCTTGGAGGAATCCTTGGCAGTACTCCTGAGAGATGTCTGGACAGGGGAAGGCATTGTAGGAGTGAAGTTCTAGAATTTTCCATTTTCCTTTATGCGCATGCTATTTGTTAGTATTCCTGTGGGAATACTAATTCAAAAACATCATATTGTATTTCTCAGTATAAATGCAAGAGACATTTCGCAAATGCCGAAATAATGTTTTATTGAAAGCATAAAACAAAGAAATTGGTGCCAAAACTCTAGCAAAATGTACTACTTATTACCATTGTCTTCAGTTCATGAAAAGGGCCAAAAAAACTGAACTTGCGAATATAAAGATCCACTATGACCACATGAAAAATACCAGAAATTTCAACAGCAAAACCGTCTTGTGAAACATACTGCTTTGGGGGATGAAAAAATAACAAACAAACCGTCAAAGTAGGTCACAGGCCCCAAATCACAACTTGCGAGGTAAGGAGAATGATTTAAAACCCAGTGCCTTCTGAAATTCCTGATCTGATGATCTACAACCTGAACACTTGTAGGAATGACAAATTATTATTTTTTCTCATTACTTTTATTTTAGCTTCTCTCTTGCTCCTTAGCTGTCTCTCTTTGTATTATTTCTTTTCTAGGGTTTGTTCTTATGTTTCCACGGTCTACTTACAGTTAATGTTCTACCATGTTGTACAAAATTAAGAAACTTTCCACAGAACTTTTAAATCTTTTATGCATACACACAAATTATAAACTGCATAAACAAACGGTATACGCTTTACTTAAGTAGTTTCTTTTGTAGAAACTAAAAGAAGAAAGGACAGCTGCTCTTTTTTTTTTTTTTTTTTTTGAGACAGAGCCTCAAGCTGTCACCCTGGATAGAGTGCTGTGGCATCACAGCTTACAGCAACCTCCAGCTCCTGGGTTCAAGTGAGTCTCCTGCCTCTGCCTCCCAAGTAGCTGGGACTACAGGCGCCCGCCACAACGCCCGGCCATTTTTTGGTTGCAGCCGTCATTGTTGTTTGGTGGGCTGGGGCTGCATTCGAACCCACCAGCTCAGGTGTACGTGGCTGGCGCCTTAGCCCGTTGAGTCACAGGCGCCGAGCTGAAAGGATAGCTTTTTATATTTACTTACATATATACAATTTCCTATGCTCATATTTTTCTTGTAGATATAAATTTTAAAATTGACACTTCCCTTCGGTGTAGACTTTTCTTAGTATTTCTTATAGTGCAGAAAAACAGGAGACAAAATCTCTCACCTTTTATTAATTCAAAAATATTGTTATTTTTATGAGTTTTTAAGTGGTATCTTTATTGGGTAAAGAATTCTGGATAGACAAATGATTCTTATATTCCCCAACAATTTTGACGTCTATTTTTATCTGCCAGGATTCATATTATTGGTTTTAAGAATAACTTTTTACATATGGTTTTCTTCAGTTAAGTATATACTGTTTGGTTTTATTTGTATTTATTTTACTTGGGGTTCTGTGAGCTTCATAGATACTCAGTTCATATTTTTCACCAAATTAGAAAACTTTCAACTATTAATTCTTTTAATTACGACCTTGCTCCCACGTTCTATATTTTCCTATGGGAATTCAATTCAACTCAGTGTATCCTAGACCACTTCATATTGTCTCACAACTCACCCACATTGTATTTACATTTTTCTGATTTTTTTCTTTACACTGAATACTTTCTTTGGATTTCTCTTCAAAATATCTTGACCTTTACTTCAATCTGCTGTAAAGTCCATTATGAGTATTATTCTTTCTTGTTCTAGTATTTTATTTGGCTATTTATTTCTCTCTCTTTTTTATTTTCTTGCTTCTATGTCTTTTGATGAGATTCATTAAAACTATCATTTTCTTTAACTTGAATATATACTTATATCTATCTTACTACTTTATACCAACAGGTATTTTGCCTTGGGATGGATTCCTATGGACGACTTCTTTGTTTTTTTCCAAAATAAGTCGTAATTTCCTGTTTCTTAGGATATCCATTTTTACTGTGCACAGGACATTGTGGATAATTATTGTAAAGATTCTTATTTGTGCCTTGTACCTCTAAAGAGTATGAGTCATTCTCTGACAGGCAGTTGAAGGCTGATTGCCTTTAACCCATGGAGCCTTTGGCTTATACTTTGTTAAGACAGGCCTATGGAAGGACCCAAGATTTCACCAAGTTTCTCTACCCTCGGTGTTACTTAAATCCCAAACTCTAGCAACTGAAATCTCTGTCCAGTCTTTTTACCTCATAATTTCTGCTCCCTGCTGACATCATTTGAGTCTCCCAAATATATACATACTTCAACTCCAGATGAAAAAATTGAGAGCTTTTTATGGACAGTATTAATGCTTTTCTTTCTGCATTTCCCTACTTCCTTTTCTATTATTTTCTGATTTCAACTCTATAATCTGATATCTTCTATAACACATAAAAGGGATAAGGGACATGGAACACAAATTTCTCAATTTATAGCCACTCTGACAGCCTAAAATCTCTTTACTGACATCAAAATTCAAAAATTTTGAAGCAGTCTACTTGAGTTCTAGCTGTATTGCACCTTAGGACCAGGAAATCCCATAGAGAAAGTCTGTATAAACATGAGTCTCCTACAGTTAATGTATTTCTCTTTTTTTGACTGGTCACATCCCTTACAGTTTCTGTCTACTTGTTATTGCTGTCCAGTACCTTCAAATAGGTTTTTTTAAAGAACTTTTTTGGTAGCATTTACCGTTATTGTCTACAGGAAATTATTCTAATACAAGCCGACTTATTATTAGGTTAGTTCTTATCACGAACTCATGACTTTCACAGCAATTCATTATCAGACAATTTAAATCATTAGAAAGCACTTTTATTTTATTTTTTTAATTTTTATTAAATCATAGCTGTGTACATTAGTGCAATCATGAGGCACAATATTCTGACTTCATATACAATCTGAAATATTTTCATCAAACTGTTTAACATAGCTTTCATGGCATTTTCTTAATCACTATATGAAGACATTCGTATTCTGCATTCAGTAAGTTTCACCTGTACCCTTCTAAGATGCACCGTAGGTGTGATCCCACCAATCGTCCTCCCTCCACCCATCTTCCCCCCTCTCCTCCCTTGCCCTTTTCCCCAAGAAAGCACTTTTATTAAACAAAATTTGCATCTTTTGTTCCAAAAGAGAATGTATTTCTTCCTTATTTAGTATAATATACCTTTAAATATTTGTAAGTAGCTATCAACTTACCTTTAAACGTTTTAATTCTAAACATCCTTATTTCCTTTTGCTGTTTCTATTTCCATAGTTGCAAAACCTTTACAATTACTTTCCTTTCTTTGCCTTCTCATATATTTGTTCTAATACTTGTATGATACAATAAGGTATCAGAAGATCTCTAATGAGGCCTGGTTGCATTAGCTTTGTTGGCATACTGATGACTTACATATTGTGGTTAATTACACCCCAATGTTAGTTGCCCTGGGGTCAGTCTTTTCACTGCCTATTACAAAGATTCTTATAATTGTTACTATTTGGTAGATGAGCTATTATTTTCTGATTTCAACTCTATAATCTGATATCTTCTATAACACATAAAAGGGATAAGGGACATGGAACACAAATAATTTTAACTAGAGAGTACACAAAAGTGATAAGAAATGGGGTTGAAGTTGGGGGTGTGACGAAAGAGGCGCGGTGAGAGCGAAGCTCTGTCTAGCAACTGAAGGAATGGCGCGCTGCTTTTGCCGGCAAAAAATATAAAGCAAAATTGTCCTATTTTCAGTACTAATCCTCAATGCCAACCTCATAAAGGCAGATTCAGAGTACTCCAAGGTTTCCACAATGCTCACACATTTTCACACAGACTAAGATAATAAATGTGCTCTGTGAGCAATCAGCCTTAGAAGAGTATTTATACAATAAGAAACATTTCTATTTAGCATTAGATAGGAATGGGACCCCAGCCACAGTGTATTTCCAGGTACAGTTTCTCCTTTTCCGATGCCTCCTCATGGATGGACTTGACACAATGTTGCTACCATGGTGCAAAGGAACTTCTATGGGTCTTTATCCATGAATAGTCTGTAAAAACACAAATCCTTGTAAGGAAATTTTCTCCCTAGGACACCTGTAAGTTATATATTCTCTCTTGAACTTTACCTACTGACTTAGAGCTGAATTAGGGATATCTCACTCAGGAATTCATTCAATAAATGATAAATAAAGTACACAATCTGATTAACCATGTTTAGGGAAACTCATTAAGCCAGCTCTTTAATATAGACATAGTTATTATATGTAGGGGCAGGTGATTTTGATTTTGGAAACAGAAGCTCACATTGTGCCTACATAGTTGTATCTTTTTAGTTAAGTCCATTAGCTTCTCACCCTTGTAACTAAAATCAAATAAACCTATTAAGTCTGTTTATCTATCACGTGAGCATTTTTCTTGCATTGTTGTCGTATGAAATTCGATAATTTTATGTCTCTATTCACCTCACTGGTACAAATAATGGATCAAATAAGAATCCAGCAGGTCTTCTGAGACCACAAAGGACACTTGTTTCAGATAACACGTGTAGATAGTAGCAACCTATTTAGGGCTTTTATTATGGCAAAACTGCAAATTAGAATGGACTGGTGAGAAAGTTCCTGTGACCCAGATGAATTCTGAAGCGCTGCTTCTCTAGAGTAATAATGATCTTCAAAATAACTAAGCCAAATTAAATAAAAGTGCATTAAGGGAGAAACAGAAACAATGCAAAGTAAAGATTCAGGTTTGTTATACCTTTTAAATTGTTTCTGTCCTAGGTTTTGCATTTTCTCCTAAATCTGTATTTTTCTGAATAAATGCAACTATTAGAATAGTTGAAAGCTAAACGTCTGTAGTCCTTTAACTTGGACTACTTCTCAGAAAATTCAAAGTTAGGGGGATTTTTGCTTGTCTACCCTTCCTTTTTCCAACTTCCATTCAAATTACAAACACAACAGAAATATTGAATTCTGTATAACTGTTAATATTTTATGAGTATTTTGTCTATTCATATTTTATTAGCATTTTAATAATAATAAACATATTTATAACATTAAAAAAACTAGAGGTTAGCCTCCACTAGGATCCCACCTCTAGGATAACAGAAATTCAATAATTAATACTTTTCTGTCATGATCTATGTATATAGGACTTAATTTAAAAAAAGAAATACTTTTCTGTAATTGTTCAATGGGTAAAATTCCACTTAGATTGTCCTGTTACATAATCACATTTTTAAATTTCTTATCCACAACAATAAAAACTACAATTTCTGCTAAATGTATGTCAAACATGTTAATTATGACATGTTCCTAGTATCTTTATACCACAAATCAGAGAAAGGAAACACATCCATTTTATGAGATTTGAGAGCACAACGTCCTTAATGTTTATTACTTGGCTAAATGCTGACAAGCAATTATTTAAAACTTTTATATTATAAATTTGCCTGGCATTACAATGTGTTGTGGATTGAATCCTATCCCTCCAAAAGATATTTCGATGTGACTATATTTCCAAACAGGGTCTTTGTAGAAGTAATCTAGTTAAAATGAGGCATCCTGGATTAGGGTAGACCCTAATCCAATGACCCTGTCTTCATAAGAAGAACAAAATTCGGACAAAGAGACGGACGCACAGGGAGAACTGCATGTGAGATTGGAGGCAGAGATTGAAGTGATATGTCTATGACATAAGGAACACCAAGGGTTGCCAGCAACCACCAGGAGCTGGGAAAGAGCATGGAACAGATCCTTCCTCTAAAGAAGGAACTAACCCTGCTGACATGTCTTCAGACTTCTGGACTCCAGAACTGTAAGAAATTAAAATTCTGTTGCCTAAAGTGATCCAGTTGGTTGGGAATTATTATGGCAATACCGGTAAATAAATAAAAATGTAGGTAATTTGTCAGTGTGTGTAATTTCTACAAGTCAATACTGTTTTTCTCTCTGAAAATTGGTCCATAGTTTGCCTTTTGCTAAGTTTCTGAATGTTACCTCTCCTTTTTCTTTTCTCGCATACGAAATAAATGTTCTGTCCATTCACATAGACATTTAATTATCATTCTTACTATTTTATCCAGTGGTGTGTAACTTTAGGTCCACTTCAGACAGATTGATACATGTATGTTTGTATCATGTGTACGACTATTTTGGATGAGGGTATCTGTACCTCACAAACGCTAAGCCTTCGAGCATCATGTTTATCAGTTCTTTTTTTTTTTTTTTTTTTCAGTTTTTTTATTTGCTGGGGTCAGGTTCGAACCCGCCACCACCGGTATATGGAACCGGTGCCCTACTCCTTGAGCCACAGATGCCGCCCTGTTTATCTGTTCTTGCAAAATCCCAAAATGCTTAATGCAGTTTCATAAAAATTTGAGGAACTAAGAAATTTTAGAGGTCAGCATTCTCAAAAGCAAAAGGGAGAAAAGGAAATGCTTTCTAGGTTAGGCAAGCAATCTGGATATCAATGGGAAGGGTGTTTCAAATTCAGCTTTTGTATATGACAGCCCCAAACACCAAAATTGGCAAAATGATGATATGGAGGGTTTTCATTCAATGCTATTAATGTTGATATTGTGACTGAAGAGTGGCCCGTTGTCCTTAAATGTGAATGAACTGCTACTTATTAAATCTACTTTTTGTATAATACCTATAGGTAAAATGAATTATTTGCTGATTAAAAAAAAATTAGCTAAATCAGAGTTACTGACTTTTCATGTATATATTCAGAAATGTGAATTATTCGGGTAAGTTACCAAGTTTTAAAATGATGATCTTTTAACAATTTACTATAATCTTGCAAATAAGACATGTAGGGAAAAATTTATTTTCTATATGACTGCTCAGAAATTTCCCCTAAGATACAAAGCTGATGATGTCCTTTCCAGGATAAAGTCTTCTGTTTGCAAGATTTTTTTATTTTATTTTAAGGACTACAGTTTTCCAGAAAACGGTTAGTTTATCCTAGACCATAAAGCCCTAATTGTCTTGTATCTGCTTAGTTTTTTTTTATTTTTACTTCACTGCCTACTTCGCACCTGTTTTCTGCATTCTAGGACTATGCTAGCTGCTACATCTATCAATTCACCATTGCTTTGTGTGGGTTCACGACACTATTTGTGAGCCCATCTCACACATTTCTTTTTGCCATGCCTTAGCCCCACTTCTCTAACTATATTCTATTAATTCTTTCAGAATCTCTCTCACTTCAAATAACACCGCCTTTGGGAATCCTTTTGTAACTCTTCCATTCTGATTTACGAAGTACGTTGAGCCATGTTCTGTGTTCAGTGCAACAGACAAGGATATGACAGACAGAATTTAAACTCTGTTGGACACTTTTCAAGACAAAGCCAATCAACAAGTACAGTAAATAGATTACAAATTTTAGTATGTGAAAAGTAATTCAGAAACAGTCACACAAGGTGTTATGGAGGGTGGAGGGGAAAGACTTTATTAGCGATGTTGTTCAGGGAAGGTATCTTGGTCACTGGAGAAAGTGACATTCAGGCCAAGTGATAAGGAAGAATCAGCTGTGCAAATATACACACAGTCTTTACTAGTATTCCAGAAAGAACGGCAAGTATAGTGATCCTGAGGGAAGATGAATATTGAATGTTGAAAGAAAAAAAATACAAAAGAAAAATGTTGGTGCTGCGGCCAGCAGGACAGTGGCATGAGAATAATGTGTCTTTCATGAATTCCTTCAATTTGTCCTTCCTCCCTTGTTGAAAGTTTCTCCATGCAACTCCCTGCCTAGCCCCTTCCTAGTTCTGTTGATTGTTGGCATAGAAATTCCCCAAATGATATTATGCTTTGTAGATTACTTGTGTAGTTATAACCTATATATTTGAATTTTAAATTACTTCTGGATACATAATAATTTATATTTTATGTATTCTGAAACATCATTACTACATATAGCAAGGGCCACGATAGAGTTATAAAAGGTGCCAGCAATTTTAACTGAGGCTTCAGGGCGTTCCAAAAGAAACGAACTGAGAACTAGAAACCTAACAAAATGGAAGAAGTTTTGAAGCTAAATTTCTACAGAGAAGAATATCACCCAGTTTTCATAATTTGGAAGGCTGACAAATTCTGCCATTAGAGCTCTAACAGAACAAAGGAGTTGAGGGGAAGATACATAAATATTTCTGTTATTTCATGCAACAGATATTTTACCCACAACCGACATCTGTCTTGGCTTGCAAAAGATATTCTAAAAGTTGCTATTCTGAGCCATCTGTTTGGGTTTCTTAGGAATCAAAATAAGGAACAAATAGTGGAATAAGGCCTACACTTGAAAAAAAACACAAAAAAGTGTTCTTTTGTCAAATGTCTAAAAAAAATAAAAATAAAAAATGAAAAGGAAGAACAAAAGCTGACTGGGAAGTCTGTGGCCTCTGTCTTACACCTGTGCAGATCTGCACAAGAAAAGAAAAATAAATAAACAAAAACCCTCTGTGTTGGGCACAGATGATAAACATTCCTAAGTGACCTTCCTGATGCAGTAAGTATGAGCCGCCTCCAGGCTAACCACCACCTATTCCTCCGGCACCTCAATTATTCCCTCTCATTATCAGCTCCCAGTTGCACATCTCTTCCGTATTAACACTTTTCTACCTCTTTACAAAGCTACAGAACTTGAATAAACACACCATATCTGGAAACAAAAAGAAAACGACAAGCAATTCTTGACCTGTGAAAGGAAAAGTAATGGTGGATACTGTTAGCTTTCACTTCTCAACAACACCTCAATCTTGCCACACCGTGAGTAGAGAAGGGCGGAAGAAGAGTGGACCTGCAAAGACCCAGTGAGACAGGGTAGCATGAAGAATGTTTAGTTTTGCCCAGCAACATATACTTGAATGTGTACACAGGCCCTGTTTTCATAGAAATGTAAACCACACAATTTCAGGAAAGTAAGACTCATGAAGTTAGTGCATTGATGTGTTCATTGGACTCTGTGAGAAAGACTTCAGAGTCTTTCTGATTTTTCAGTGGAAGGGAGATAATATCTATATATTGATCAAAAGAATTGAGATTTCCTAATGCATCAGAAGCATGTTGAACACTGCCACAGGAGCAGGATCGTGACAGCTTCATAAAAGTAGATCCAAAAGGGCTCATGCCACTCAGTTTAGTTAGGATGGAATGTACCTGTCAGATGTATCCAGGAGTTCCATGAAGGCAGCACCTACTAAAAGGATAGATAGTAAGCATTCCAGCATGGCACGGGTACAAACATAGATTCATGGACCACTGGAACAAAAGAGAGAACCCAGATATCAAATCATCTACCTACAGCCAATTGGCCTTTGACAAGAAGTCTTATTCAATAAATAACACAGAGAAAATTGGATAGCCACAAGAAGAAAAATGACACTATGTCCCTGTCTCTCCCTAGTCACAAAATTATTTCAAGATAAAATATTTAAATGTAAAACATAAAACTATAAGAATTCTAGAAGAAAATATAGAGAAAACTCTTCTACATCATGTGTGTAGTCAAAGAATTTATGACTAAGATCCCAATGGCAATTTCAGCAATGATGAAAATAAGTAAATGGAACTTGATTAGATGAAAAAGCGTCTGCACAGCTAAGGAAATAGTTAACAGAGGAAAAAGACAACAGACAGGGTGGGAGAAAATGTTTGCAAACTGCACAATTAATAAAGGCCTAATATCCACAATCGACAAGAACAGCATGGACAAAACAAACAAACCCATCAGAGAGTGGGCAAAAGACGTCCAGGGGTGTCTAAACTCTTTTCTTTTCTGCTGCACATTGGAATCAGTAGAATTATCTTGTAGCAGACGTTAAACACTCAAACACTAAGGAGAGCTGATGAGGAAAAAAAAAGGCTCATACAGGGCGGTGCCTATGGCTCAGTGAGTGGGGCGCCGACCCCATATACTGAGAGTGGCGGGTTCAAATCTGGCCCTGGCCAAACTGCAACAAAAACAATAGTCGGGCGTTGTAGCGGACGCCTGTAGTCCCAGCTACTTGGGAGGCTGAGGCAAGAGAATCGCCTAAGCCCAGGAGTTGGAGGTTGCTGTGAACTGTGTGACGCCACGGCACTCTGCTGAGGGCAATAAAGTGAGACTCTGTCTCTACCAAAAAAAAAAAAAAAGGCTCATACATAACTTTCATGAAATCTGACACTACAGATAAAATAGTCCTCCTATATCAGCATGTTGTCTGCAAGTCACAAGTTGAAACACAAAAGTTGTTCAGAAGAAGGTAGACAAGTGGCCAACAAACATTTGAAAAGATGCTCAGCATCACTAACCATCAGGGAAGTGCAAATTAAACCACAGTGCAATATCGCCTAACTCCTATTAGATGGTTTTTATTAAAAGGTCCCAAAAGAGTAGATGTTGGCACAGATGCAGAGAGAAAAGAATTCTCATACCCTGTTGGTGGGCCTGCCAGTTAATGCAAACTCTATGGAAAAGAATATGGAGATGTGTCAAAGAACTAAAAGTCAACCTATAATTTGATCCAGTGATTTACTGAATTATCTACTGAAAAGGTGTCAGGATTTACCCAGTAAAGGGCGAGAGCAGGGAATGGATATAGAAAGGATGTTCAGCAGGAAATCACACGAGCAAAGGAAAAGATATGACTGATAATCTGGTGTATGGATGTTTGTTAGCAATTGGGTTATGATGAAAAGAGTGTTAGGAAAAGTCAGGGGAGACAGGGCAACAGACAGGTGGAGGGGCCACATATACTTTCTTGGAGGTTGGGCTTTATCCTTTATGCGTTAGTGCGACACTGAACAGAGAACTAATGTGACTAGAATTTCAGTTTGGGTTACATTATCATGACTGTATGTAAAATGAAGACCATTTGAATAATGGTAATAATGATACATGGTAGTATTAAGGAAGACAAATGAGAAAATTATTTGAACAATGGGTCGGAGGCAAAACCTATGTACATGTAAAATGCATCCTTTAGTAAGAATTACAAATTCTAGCAGCTTTCCTGCATAATATATAGACACTAAAATTGCACATGAAATTTAAATCCATCTTTAAAAAGTTAATCGGAAATAAGCATTTGTAAATAAATTGGTAATATGAGAAAACTCACTACTAAGGAACACCAAAATAAATGACTTTAATAGTATTAAATTTCTATATCAAAGCAAGGGCCTTGGATAAACAATAATTAATAAAAAGTTACTTCAAAAATTCCTTTGAAGAAAGTATTGAAAGATTCAATTTCAAGTCAAAAATAAAACCATATTTTCCTATTAATCATATCATATTTATTAAAAAGTCACAAACAGTATGAAGAAGTATGAAAGCACAAGTTTCAGAGAATAGCCTTTTAGGTTTTAAATAAATTTTATGTAATGAAATACCATTACAAAATATAAAAATTATAATGTGAAATTGTATTATAAACACATGGTGTTGTTATTTTAAAGGAAGAAAAATTTTAGCTGTAATAGATATGCTAATACCACAAAATTTTATACAGAAATTTTCAATGTCATGTCTTACACTAAATATGTAAGTATATAGATATGTGCGTGAATATATATATACACACATATATTACACATATGTAGGTCTTGGAACATAGAGATGATGTAGGTAAAAATAAAGAGTTTATACAGATAAACTTTCTAAATGCTATTGTCTGATTCTTCTATATTAAATGTCAGACATATTATAGAAAATGGATATGTCTAAGATTGCAATCATATTTACAAATATAAGGCAATTAATCTTTTTCTAAAGCAGCTTTTACATGTAAAAAAAATACCGTAGCATCACATAAAAATGAACATTATGAGAAACTGAGAAAAACAACTTTACCAAGAAAAGATGAATATAATTTACAACTGTGGGCCTTATAAGGCCCTCATGTCAGAAGAAACCCACCTAAGAACACTCGATCTTTGTGTAATAAAGAACAGGTGAAGAATACATCCCATTTTTGCATAATGGCTATTGCTTTTTATCAATTTGATCAATTTCACACAATGAAATGCCACTAAAAATATAGAAATTATAATGTAATTGTATTATAAAAATATTGTCCAGGTGTTATTGTTCAAGGAATCAATAGAGAAAAGAGAAATCATAATTGCATGAGACATCTCACAACACACACAAACATGGGAAGCTAAAGTGCAATAGAGGCAAGTTGTTAATAAGGGTGTGCACACATTATGCTTTATTATTATGCACACATCTTGCTTTCAATTAATTAGCACAAACAAGTACAACCGATACTTTATTTTTGGGCTTTCAAACGTTGACTGACAAGCTGGAGATTGCAGGGAAGTAGCGTTATTTGCTGCATTTTATTACCTTGTGTGAATACATATTTGCCCATCATGTAATTTCAGCAAAGCAGTATTAGTCGACATCAGAATTTGAGGCTTTCACATTTATAAAGTACTATCCAAAATGTCATATTTCCAAATTTAGAAATTTAACTCCAATCTTAGACATTAGAATAGTTTAGTGACTGACAAAGTTCTTCTTAAAAGAAAACAGCTGTGTCTTCTGTGTCACGTGAAATGGGCCACACAGGTACAGTAGTCAATCGAGCTATTCTGACACACACATTTTCTATATAAGACATCTGTGACCAAGAGAGGTTGTGTGTAAGTGCATGACTGTATTATGTATTAAAGGCAAACTTCTTATCAGAGCGCTGATACCTCTAATCTGCTGACTTCTTGACTGGATCCAGCTCTGGTCAGCTCATTTTCTGATAGTCTGGTCCTGCCCCCTGTGGAGGCACCTCCTGACTCTTCACGCCAGTAAATGAGAAAACAGGCTTGGAAAATACAAATGCTAAGATCAACAATATACACGTTTTATTTCATAAAAATTCAAATTTCCCAGTGAAACTTTTACAAGTTTTGCCAATTGAGGTTTTGATACATGTACACAAGTAAACTTTCCTTGCACAATAAAACATGTTTCTGTCTGCTTTTTTTTTTAATTAAAGAAGAAGAGTATCATTTATTAACATGGAATCAAGCTTGTTGGACATGCTGATGCAGAGAGATATAGGAGAGGGTGAAAGACAAAAGCCATGTTCCTTTATCCCAAAAAAGATTGCTCTAAAAAGCCCACCATCTCACTACCTATTATTGTTAGTGCTCAGGGATTCATTTTTCTTCATTTCATGTTTTTAGAGTATCAATTTTTCATAGTACTTTAAGTATGAGTGATAGGGCTTCAGGATGAATTCCTAGTCTATCAAGTACACAGAAGAATATCTCTTTAGATTGTATTCTTTCTTGCATTCAGACTCTCAGCCTACCTAACAGTAGGTGATTACATCATTCAACCTAAGAGTGGGTTATTATTAACATTCAATAATGATAATTTGCAAAGCAGAAAATTATACTCGAAACTTTTCTAATTTTTTTTCTTAGCAATAATTGATTTACCCCATGCCTCTAGCTTGATGACTCCCGTTGTGGAATTCCTTCATAATGCATGAAGTCCTAAAATTAGAAAAAGAAAATTTATAAATAGATAGATAATCAACTGTAAGCTATACAATATGATATCCTTTATAATTAATTAGGGAGACCTCCTATTCGAGTTTAAAATAACTAAATCTAATGACATCTTTTTGAAGACAATTAAATGTAAAGAGCAGCAATTACAAACTCAAAACTATTGGTTTACACATTTTGTACCGATTAGCTATATTTCATCATTAACAGGAAGAAAAACCTAACAATCTCAGGATGGTACGACACCAAGAATAATGCTGAAAGAGAGGCTGAAGAGAGAGAGGAGAGGACATTGGCTGTAGAGTTTCCCTAGAAAATCATAGTCATTTTATTTAGTGAGAATGATAAATAGAGGCAGTGGTTGCAATCACATCCACTGCTTGCCTCATATCTTCTAAGCACCCACCTAGCCATTTTACTCCCATGACAGCTATTATTCATAATCCTGAAAATACGTAAGTATTTTAATGTCCTCTTTACAGAGGAGGAAACTAAGGCTTGCAAGTGTAATACCTTTTACAAAACACAAAACTAGTATGTAGCACCAACAGGAGCTGGCCTCATTTCAAAGATTATTACCTTTCTACTCCATTACACTGCTTCTTATCAAAAAGAACAAGTCTCTTAGCATAACTGAAAAACAAAAAAAAAAAACTTACAATGAGGAAACAAGCTCCGAAAATCATGGCCTTCATCTTCACGTCCAAGTCCAAGGGGAAGTGAATGTGAAAGTTGTCCGCATCTGTTCTTTCAGATAACACCCCACGCCACTGCCTAATGATGCTGCCAATGTAGGATACACCATCGGGGGATGTGACCTAGAATGACAAGTATGAGACGTCATGCAATCGAAGGCATTCGAGTACATATGTTCATGTTTTACTTAGAAGCGGTCTACGCTGAGACTATGCGAACAATGCAGGGAAAGGATACGGTAACTATATCATTTCAAATGAGGAGATCATTACAGGCAAGAAGGGTTAAGTTCCTTTGCAGCTGGTTAATAGTTCAGCTGATGAACATCTTGTAATTCTTAGGCCATTGCTGTTTCATCTTCAAGTGAGTCGTCAGAGGACGTTGCCAGAGGAAGTATGATTTGAATGGATTACAAAAATGTTCTTCTTCCCATAGCTAAGGGTGGGAATCAGAAGTTGGGAAAAGGTCACTTCCAATCTAGAAAAACCTGGGAGTAATGCGGGGGGGGGGCACTGTGCTTTTCACATCACTCAAGCCCTTGTAGGTCAAATCCACTCTATCCTGTATCTTTTTAGCATACCAAAAGGCCTCAGTTTATAAAAGGGGGACCTGACACTTTTCACAGGGAAAACATCCAAATACCAACTTCTATAGTCACTTGACAGTGGGAATGATCACACACAGCTTGTCCTGGCAATTGGGTCACCTGCATTGGTCTTTGAATAGGCAATGCTTAATGATATAATCATATAAAATGAGAACTAAGAAAAGTTTATTTGGTATCATAGGAAACATTCAAATAAGCAATTTTAGTAGATGATGAATCTTGCTGAAATCTCAAAAGAGATTCCGAAAGTACTCTTTTAAGAAGTCTAGGAAATATTCCTAAGTATTTCTTTTCTTGGATTCATAGCATAATGAACATTTTGTAATCATTGAGATAATAGAAAAGAAAAGAAAAGTATTTTTCTCTTTCTTGAGACAATGTTATAACCTATTATGAGTGTTCCATGCTACCAGTGTTATCCTATTTCTTGAGGACACTGACAGATTTCTATCATAGAAATAAGGAATTTGCATAACCTTAGGAGTACTTTATATGTGACATGTTGTGCACTTGCCTTCCCCAGAACCTATCTATAACCCTATCCTGGAAATCTTTGAACAAAACTGTTAATTAAATATGGCCCAAAGTTTAATAAATGAATTGTATCAGGCTGTTTGGTCTCAGAAGATGTAGTGTTGTAAATGGCTTCTTTTTATTTTTATCGGGCTCTGAAATCATAAAAAAGGAACTCACATTTTCAAAAACAACAAGCAATCCGCTAACAATAATTTTAAAATCCTTGTATGCCAACTGGTTAGGTAATTCTTTCCTCATGCTACTTTATTCATTTACATGGAAAAAAGAGTCTAAAAACCAGATCATTCTGAAGTCTGTTAGCACATGTAGAAAAAATATAGCCAAGAAATCTATTTACATGTGTTCACCTCATAAACAGAGTCTGAACCGCCCTCAGTGATCATGCACGGTCCACGCACTCTCATCTCATTCTCTTCCTTCTCATTTTGGATGCTGTAAATTGACCGGCACAAACTCCAATCCTGTCTAACAAAGCCAAGGGTGACACCAGGGGGACACTGTACCTCCATCTGCAAATAATTAGTGACAGAGGTTAGAATGTTACATGCACATGTACACGTGTACACACAGATACACCACGTAGATGTGTTCGTATTCACCCAAGAGTAAGGAAATTAATACTAAGAGAGAACATCTTCCATTTTACCCAAACCATTCATTCTTAATGAATGAATTTCAGTGAGCTCTCACAAGGCATAAGATCACATTTCCTTTGAGATAAATAGCAGGCTTAATTGATGGATGTTGTATTATAGGCAGTTGTCCAAGCACAGTGTCTCTAAGGTACATCACCTGGGCTTCTCTGTGTTAATGAACCTACACAATGAACCTATAGAAACATACTAGGTTCAGGCTGCTTGCTATGCAGTTTTAATTCCCTTAGTCTTTGATCTAGGGGTCTCATGTCTTCTGACACAATAAATCAAACAGTAACAAGCTAATTTTTCAGATTTTAAGTTGGGTAAAAGTGACATCTTAGATACAACAATTATAACAACACAAGAGAGTAAAGATGTGCTCTGAAAATGGTACATTATGAAAAGAACAGTGTGTGTATAGGTATAGTAAGAGAGTTTTAAAATTTTGCTTACTATCCTAGTTAGCTAATTATCTTTATAATATGCATTTGTGAATAATTAACATCTTATTTAAAAATTAACAAATGATTACATAGAAGAAAATAACAAACAAAATTGAAGCAGAAATAAATGAAAATGAATACAAAAGCATCATTCAGAAAATTAACAAAACGAAATGTTGGTTCTTTGAAAAGGTACACAAAATTACAAAAGGTTTACAAAATAAACCTTTGATCAGATTAACTAGAAACAGAAAAATAAGATTTTTTTTGAAAAATAAGATCTTTAATATCCTCAATCAAAAACACAGATAACATAGAGATGCAAGAGATCATATCTGATTACTACAAAAACTCTATGTCCAGAAATTTGACAATGTTGAGGAAATGGACAAATACCTGGAATTACACCCTTTTTCTAGACTTAACCAGGAAGAAAGGTCTCTTGAACAGAACAATAGCAAGCACCAAAGTTGAAGAAATAATAAAAAAAACTCCTGAAAAAAAAAAAATAAGAAAGAAGCAACAGCAGCTCAGGACCAGAAGGCTTCACACCAGAATTCTATCAAACATTCAAAGAAGAGGTAACATTCAAAGAAGCGGTATTACGCGTACAGCAGAAACTATTCCAAAACATTGAGAAGGCAAAAAACTTCCCCAACACATTTTACGAAGAAAACATCCCCCTGATATCAAAACCAGAAAAAGATCCAACTAAAAAGAACTATAGACCAATTTCATTAATGAATATCAATGCAAAAATACTCAACAAAATTTTAGCCAATGGATTACAGCTACACATTAAAAAAAATTACACGTCATGATCAAGTAGGTTTCATCCCAGGGATGCAAGGCTGATTTAGCAAATGTAAATGTATAAATGTAATTCACCAGATAAACAGAAGCAAAACAAAGACCACACGATCCTCTCAAGAGAAGCAGAAAAAGCATTCAATAAAATTCAGCACCCTTTTCTGATAAGAAAACTTAAGAAATTAGGCATATAGGGGACATATCTAAAACTCACAGAAGCCATCTATGACAAACCCAAAGTCAAAATCATAGTGAATGGAGTAAAACTGAAAGCATTGCCACTTAGAACTGGAACAAAACAAGGATGTCCACTACACTGCTATTATTCAACATACTGCTGGGAGTTTTAGCCAATGCAGTCAGGGAATAGAAGGATATTACTGGCCTTCGAATGGGGGCAGAGTAGGTCAAACACTCACTCTTTGCCAATGATATGATCTTATACTTAGAAAATCCCAGAGACTCAAACACAAGACTTTTGAAAGTGATCAAGTAATACAGTAACATCCTAGGGTATAAAATAAATATTCACAAATCAGTAGCCTTTGTATATGCCAATAACTATCAAGCTGAGAAGAAAATAAAGGATGTAATACCCTTCACAGTAGTTTAAAAGAAAACAAAATACCTAGGAATATATTGACCAAAAAGAGGTGAAGGATCTCTACAGAGGGAGCTATGAAACCCTGAGAAAAACAACAGCAGAAGACATTAACAAATAAGAGAACCTACCATGTTCTTGGCTGGGAAGAATCAACATGTTAAAAGGTCTAAACTGCCTAAAGTAATCTACACATTTCATGCAATCCCCATTCAAATACCAACATCATACTATGAAGAACATAAAAAAATAGTTTTTTGCTTTGTATGAAACCAAAAAAAAAAAAAAAAAACCATATAGACAAGGCAATCCTTTGTAATAAAAACAAATCTGGAGGCATCAGTGATCAAAACAGCATGGCATTGGCACAAAAATAGAGAAACAGAACTATGTAACACAATTGACAACCCAGAGAAAGAAACCAGCCTCTTATAACCATCTGATCTACAATAAACCAAACTACAGCATACACTGGAGAAAAGAATCCTTATTCAATACATGGTGCTGAGATAACTGGTTAACCACAAGTGGTAGGAGGTGCAGGTCTATTTTCTAGACTTACAAAATATGATGAGTCCATTATAAAAATGATTCATTTTTTTGTAATAATGCAATAAACCAATTAGTCAGATCTTCATTGTATTAAATGAACTAGTCAGATCTAGTTGGTTTATTGTATTAGTTAAGTCCTTTATTTTCTCACTTATCTATCCCTTATTGAAAGTGAGATATTGAACTCTTAACAATTATTATAGAAATGTATTTCTCTGTTCAATTAAAAAAAAAAGATTAATGATAAGGTGAATAGCCACACTATGCCATGTACTGTTTCTTTGATTTAACCAAATACGTCTTTATATGACAACTAACAACATAGCTTGTGGACTTTTGTGTTTTGGTAATGCTTAGTATGAAAAGGAAATAATAAATCTGGAATGTATAGTCATTAGGGAAATGTTATGCTGGATCAATCATATTTTAGGTAGTTTGTATAGATGAATTTCATGGATAATTGATATAATAATTTGCATAGACCTGTATGTTTAAAACTTGGTTTATGAAAGTAGATGGAGTTCAAGAAGTTTGGTTGGTAGTCTATAGGAGCAGAATATTTCAATGAATATTATAATAGTATAATACATAAAACAAAGACTCATAATAGAGAACAGATTTAAATCTGAACCAGGAGACAGTAAAAATCCTAGAGGAAATCATCAGAAAAACTCTAGCTGATATCAGTCTGGGGAAAGATTTTATGAAGACAGCACTGGCAAAGGCAACAACAGCAAAAGTTAAAAAAAAATGGGAGTTAATTAAGCTAAAAAAGCTTCTGCACAGCTTAGGACACAATAATCAAAGCAAACAGACAACCATCAAAATGGGAAAAGATATTTGCATGTCACAAATCTGACGAAGAGTTGGTAACTCAAATCTATAGAGAACTTAAAATTAATCAACAAAAAAAGAGCAAACAATCCCATCTAGCACTGGGCAAGAGACCTGAACAGAACCTTGTCCAAAGAAGACAGAAGAATGGACAAAAAACATGAAAAATGCTTATCATCCCTAATCACCAGAGAAATGCAAGTCAAATCCACCCTGAGATATCACCTAACTCCAGTGAGAATAGCTCAAATAACAAAAATATCATAGCAGCAAATGTTGGCATGGAGGTGAAGAGAACACTTTTATACTGTTGGTGGGATTACTAACTAATATAGCCTCTACAGAAAGAAGTATGGAGAATCATTATGGAACTAATGCAGACCTTCCATTTGTTCATGTAATTCCATTACTAGGTTGCTACCTGGAAGAAAATAAACCATTATATCACAAGGACATTGGCAGCTCAATTCACAACTGCCAAAACATGGAAGCAACGCAAGTGCCCATCAACACAGCAGGGATTGATGAACTGTGGTATACGTATACCCTGGAATACTACTCAGCCATAAAAGAGATGGTGACCTTATATCTTTTACATGTACATGGATGGAGTTGAAACACATTCTTCTTAGTAAAGTGACACAAGAATGGAAATGCAAGTATCCAATGTACTCAACACCAATATGAAAGCAATAGAAAAACAGCTCCATGGCCTTACGAGAGAATAACACAAGTATATTCAAGTGGGGGGAGGAGGAAAGAGGGAAAGGGAAAAGGGGAGAAGGAAAGAGGATTGGAAAGCTCTCACATGATGGGCACATGCTGAGGGTGGACAGCACACCCCCCCGATGAAATGCTCAACAACAGCTTGAACTTTACCTTAGAAACACAAACAATGTGATCAAATCATTTCTACTCTAAAATTAATCTGAATTTTAAAAATCATTCATGATGATTAAATTATGCATTAAAAGCCCAAATACAATTTTATTAACTATTTCTCTGGTGTCACATATGCTTTCCTAAGAAGTTACAGAAATGATCACAGGAAATAGGGCCTTCGGGCATTGTCAGGTAAAGATATCATTGTTCATACATATAAATTCACACCTATACACAAACATACACATTTGATAGCTACCTATAGCTGATAGCTTCTATGATGTGAACCCTAAGACATAAAAAATCAGAATTTTCAAAAATAAATTACTTTAAAAAATATACCATGGTATATACTCCTCAGACATACAGAGGAATGAACGACTGGTCAGTGTAACAACTTGTCTGAATATCAAGGTAATTACATTGGATGATAAAAAGATTACATATATGATTCTGTTTATATAACATTTTGAAATGACAAAATCATAGAGATGGAGAACAGGTCAGTGGTTACTAGGGGTTAGGGATGAAAAGAAGATAGGAAAGTGGATAAGGTAATAAGAGGGGATTTTTGTGATGATAGAACAGTTTGGTGTTTGTATTACAGTGGTATACAATTGATAAAACTGCATCATCTGATAAATGATGGGATTGATAATTGATTGAGAAATGAACTCAGCTGATAAAACTGCACAAACGAACTATACACTCACATATCCACAAATGAATACAAGTAAAACTGAAGAGATAAAAGAAAACCTAGATAAAATTATGGGTAAATTGGACTAGTTTGCAACTTTGATTTCCTTTATGCTATCATGGGCTTCCTATATTATGGGCTTTGATGAAAAAAAAATCGCAATTCCCAAACATGAAGAAAAATGCCTGCTATATCTAAAAGGGTTGAGGACAAGAGGTAGAGATTGACTTCAACTATGAGGCTGTTATTACACAAACAGTAATGACAAAGGAGTAAGATACCTGAGAACAACAGAGAATATCAACTGAGTTCTACGCGTGTACTATTTGCCAGGCCCTGTGCTAAGGAACTCACTTCACCTTGCAACAATTATGCTATCAGATGGGCACTGGTATTACCTCTGTTTTATAGATAAACTAAGGCACAGAGAGAGTTGTAAATAAACTGATATTTTGTAAATTCTGTTATTTAAAATGTCATTTCAATATCCTAGTAATCCTATGAAGTGTTGTTCTACTCAGTTTATGAATAAGAGCACTAAACCTCAAAAAAATTAAGGACTTTATACAAATTCAGTAGGTGGTATATCTAGAATTCAAACTCTGGTTAACCTTTCTCTAAAAGTGCTTTTCTTTTCCCTTCAGCAAATAACTTTCCTTGAACTGAACAGATAATAAAAGAGAAACCAAACTATAACTCAGCACATTTGCCATCTACTGTCAAGCGTGGCACCCTTTATGGCCCTTAATCTTTTGAGCTACTCTCTTACTATCTAGAGAAAGCTGTGAGTTAGGATGGATAAGTAAAGGTCTCGAAAATCCCTAACAATTCTAAAAGTATGTTTATGTTTACCTGGCTATGTAAAAGTATGTTTATGTTTACCTGGCTAGGTATATTTGCATAAATGTATGTGACAACTGTCAATCTCATAAATTCTGTAAACAACCCTACTTTGTGCTTGACCCACCAACCAACATGTGAATATGAACTCACAAGGAAAGCCCTCTATGAGTTTTCTTTGGTGAGATGATTTGGCTTTGTTTCTCTCCCCACTAACTTTTTCCATTCTAACTGGCAAGGCCAATAAAAATCGTTCCTGTGTCATTTTGAAAGGAGCCCAACATGCCATGAAGAGTAAGATCAGGAAGCAGCAATGGATTAGACTTGCATTCTCCAACCTCTTGCCTCTTGGAGGCGCAGCAGCACCAACAGCAGGAGCTTCTGAAAGGTCTCTGCATTGTCATGATTTCCCGGTCCATGCAGTCAGTGACCCGGAGGATGAAGGGCCTTAGTGAGTGATACTTGTTCCTCGTAGAGTCATCTGTGTCTTCAGTTACGATGTAAACCATTTGGTTTGAGTTGTTTTTAACATCATATCTATTATTGGCTTCATAATGTGTTATCACTGGAAAAGAAAATGAGAATGTCGTCTTACATTAGAACCAGTTTAATATTACTTAGGGCCATTTAAAGCAAAATAAAGTTTAAAACTTCAAATGAAATATATACAACTGGTTAGAACACCCCAAAAATCCATGTGCTTCAAAAGTAACTTGGGAAATGCAACTCATTTCTTTTAAAAAGTTCATTGAAGATGTGTACTGGCTTGGCGCCTGTGGCTCAACAGGCTAAGGCGCCAGCCACGTACACCCCAGCTGGTGGATTCGAATACAGCCCTGGCCCGCCAAACAACAATGACAGCTGCAACTAAAAAATAGCCGGACGTTGTGGCGGGCGCCTGTTAGTCCCAGCTACTTGGGAGGTGGAGGCAGGAGACTCAATTGAGCCCAGAAATTGGAGGTTGTTGTGAGCTGTGATGCTACAGCACTCTACCCAGGGTGACAGCTTGAGGCTCTGTCTCAAAAAAAAAAAAAAAAAGAGAGAGAGAGAGATGTGCACTAATGTGCAACAAATTCATGAAAAATTGTCCAGTGTCTCCAATCACTAGGGAAATGCCAATGAAAACCACCATGAGATATCACTTTACTCCAGTGAGAATGGCTCATATGAATAAGTCCTGAAACAAGAGATCCTGTTGTGGATGTGGAGAAAAAGGAACTCTTCTGCTCTGTTAGTGGGACTGCAAACTAGTGCAACCTCTATAGAAAACTGTAAGCAGACACCTCAAAGAAATTAGAGTATATCTACCATTTGATCCAGTAGTTCCACTGCTGGCTATATGCCCAAGGAAAAAAGGTCATTTTATAAAAAAGACACAGACACTTAAATGTTTA